>CAAKHF010004867.1:29481-54542 GCA_901007745.1 Hippocampus kuda
GAAATCAACTTTAACGAGATTATTTTATCGCGAGATTCATGCGGCACCACGTCACAGCGGACGTTACGTTGCTCTAAAATAATAAAATGTGCTCCAAGTTTGAATAACTGCTCCAAGTGAAAAATGTTCATGTAAAATTGAAAATCGAAATTGTTATTTCATTAAATATTTGCATTTTGCACATAGAAAACGGATTCATGATGCCATGTTGACGAGAGCATTAAAATGGGGAAAAATAGGACAAAAAACTATAAAAGGAAATTCAGAAACGATAAAAAATGCGTGAGTATCACGATTAATTTTTAGTGAATTTGAGTTAATTATGACAGTTGCATTTTTAATTAGATTAAATATTTTAATCGTTTGACAGCTCTAGCTAACACCTAGCTTTTTTTTTTAATAGTTTTTGCTTGAGGGAAATGGGATAACATTTTCATATCCAATGACCCGCCCTCACCAAATTAAATTTTTTTTTTTAATGCTATTGTGGAGTCATAGTTGCTAAATTCGCTACAAAAACAGTCGATGAAGAACAGCCAATGACGTATTTCCTTTCCTGTTGCAAATGTGTCAGACCATTTTATCGATTTTCTTGGAACTTTCTTGATTAACTCTACACACACACACACACACACACACACACACACACACTTTTGTTATATGTTTTCATGTCAAACATATTTTCTCGACTTCAAAATAATATATGGGTTAAGAAAAAGTCAATGTTACACAAGACTGAAATGTTTGTTTCAGTCAGTGGAGGGTACATCATACACATGCGAGCTTATGATCAGAATGTTGCCTCAGTTTAAAGGAAGGTCAGAATTCAGCAATATTTACTCGATTGATTAATTGGCAAAACCGATTATTAATTAATTGGCTATGTTCTATTATTTTGCTATGGAAAAAGCGAGGCGCTAATTAATTAGCAAGATCCTCCCCAACCACCGGGGATTTTCTCTTGAAAACTGCCAACTTGATAATGCTGATGAGCTCCCAATCCCTCTCTCTGCTCAGAAATACTCTTTTTATCCAGGAGTGTCTGCATGTTCACATTCATGAATTATCACTAATTAGCGGTGAATCCACTGAGGTTTTCACAAACACTTAAAAAGAATACATACGATAATTATTTGTGTTGCATGCTAAGCAATTTTACATCATGTTGACAATTTAGAGTCAACTTTTTTAATGTAAAAAAATATAAAAATGTTTATGTTACCAACAGATGCCACAAGATGGCAACAAAGCAGTACTTGTGTCAAAATGAAGCTCATCGACTCACTTCAATATAGTTCCTTGTCACAACGATTTTTTTCAGTGAATAATGAAGGAGACTTTCCCAAAAAGTCATCAGTTTTTGATTGGTCCCATGGCCCATTGCTTTTGTCCAGGTTGCCTGATAGTGCCGTGTCAGTGCTGAGGAGCGGTCAACTGCGGCAGAAGCTGCTGCAGTCGCTCTTCCTGGACCAGACGTACTGGGAGAGTCGAGGCGGCCGGCCCGGCATCGACAAGCTTATCGACGTCGTTGAGCAGAGAGCTCATGTTCTTCTTACATACGCCAACGCTCATGGCATCCGGGCCATCGACATGAATGAGTGATGGCTTGGGAACAACGGCAACTTTGATAACAATGTAATTTTGGGCAAGATGGCACCTTGCATCATTTACAAAGCCACAAAATGTGTACTGTGTTCATAATCATTGACTCATTGATTTTGACTTTCTCCCTGACTTATTCTTGTACTGCGAGTGGTGACCAACAGTAGAGGGCCAATCTATATTCATTATATAGAAAACATATATGATGTCTCAGTGTGTTCAGGCAGTGAAATGCGTGTCTAAGTGAAGCGTACTCTGCTGTTGTGTGCTCTGGGAGTCCGAATGGGCTTTGCGGTTTATTTTCTTGTGTCTGTGACAGTCATTCATGCGGTTGTTATTTTAACCTCTTTGCACCCGCATTGGCGAATCACCAAGGTTCCAGCTCCAGCGTGTTTGTCTTACAAAACACACCATCTAGTTCCCATACCGACGCCTCGATCTATAATAATTAGGCTTCTGAACGTCAATGTGGATGCACACTTGCTGAAATATGAAACAGCTCTCAGTCAAGTGGAAATTTGTTGTCAACTTGTTATAATTTACACAAATTATTTCAGCATCAGAATCATCTTTGTTGGTCTAGTATGTAAAACACACAAAGAATTTGTCTGCAGCAGTATGAGCTACCCTTGTATTTGGGAATTTCGCCATTGCGAGACTAATAAAGGTTTTATTAACAAAATTAATTTGTTAAATTAAGGACTATTCATCGAAATATTAGAAGTAGCTCTCCTTACTATTTCTTTTTAAAAAATTCACACAGTATTTCAAACACTCCATTCCGTGGTTTGATGGGGCTTTTTTTTGGTTTGTTTTTTGTTTTGTTTTTTTCTGCTCAGATTATCCCTATAGCACACAGAGACAAATGATTTGTCATGATTTGGAGGTTGGGTCTTGTCAAACTCTCATTGGCGCTGCATCACTATAGCTGATGATGGTCTCAGATTGAAAGGATTGTGTTGGCGATCGTGGTGAACAGGGTTAACTGAGGATATTTTGGTCAGCACTGAGTGGACGACCAGTCACGACCAGCCAAAGCCTTTCATACTGAGCTTGTTAGCAATGTGACGGAAGAGCAAGGGTGGGCATATTTTTGTCATCACATTAGAATTTTTTTTACAAGGGACAGATGGGCCAAGTCATTTGTAGTTGAGATAAAAAAAAAAAAAACGTGGATGTAAACAA
Source organism: Hippocampus kuda (assembly GCA_901007745.1). Classification (NCBI taxonomy): domain Eukaryota; kingdom Metazoa; phylum Chordata; class Actinopteri; order Syngnathiformes; family Syngnathidae; genus Hippocampus; species Hippocampus kuda. The sequence goes on from CAAKHF010004867.1 coordinate 32,269, forward strand.
TGTAAAACTGTTTATTTTAATAAGAAAATAATCCACAGGTCTCAGGGTTCAATGTTTAATGTGATATGCAATAATTTATTTTAGCATGATTAATGAGCCAAAAGTTCATTCTTTCTGTTATTTACAATAAACTAACAATAAACAATTATGCAACATTTTTGGGATGAATACTGAAAACGTGCAAAAAACATGCATGTTGGATTCATTGGAGACTAAATCATCCATAGGTGTGTGCATGAGTGTGATTGGCTATTTACCTTCATGTGACCTGTGATTGGCTGGTGACTAATATTGCCACAAACTTAATGAGATGAGGGGGGAAAAACAGCTAAACAAATGCCACAAACAGGATTCCTGATCATGTAAATGCTCGCAGGGACAGATTCAAGAATGGAAAAGGCCTGTGTATACTTTAATTAATATTATATAATATTATCTCCCATCATAACAAGGTGCATCATTGCCCACAAATCAATCCAGCTGAATCCTCAGTGACAGATATATCAGAAGGCTTTGCTCCAGGTACAAAAGAAAACAAAATGCTTGAAGCTGGAAAAGTTGCTTCCGCGCTGCTTGGGAATTTTCCTTTTGAAACTTCTCGGGAATGTTGAGAAGTATTGTAGGATGTGTCTTTATGGGGGTGAGCTGATGTCTGAATTTTGACATTACCGGTAATTTGTTTCCGCCCCGACATGCTTGCTCTTTTTTTTTTTCTGTTTGACCCACTTCTCTTTATCCCGCTCACTGCGGTATTGTTTGTCAAATCTGACTTGGCACGCTTCGACGAGCACAGTGAAATATTTGGTCTGCTATTGAACCTTTAAATCACCTCCGTTTGAAGGTGAGCGAAGGAAGCTAAAATAACAGTGGGTTTTGCAGTATGCCATCTCCACGGATCATATCACAGTCATGCACTGGCGGAGCCTCGAGGTTCTTCCGGGAATGCATCCGTGTTACCTTTGTTCACAGTTGACAATCAAAGGTCTTATTTTCTATGATAAGATGATAGAATCATATTGAATATTTGAATAGGGCGATTACACTCACTAAGCTTTTTTTTTTTTCAAAAGTCACTTGTTTGTCCTGTCTCTTGTTGCCAGGCACAGATGCGTGCACATCTTAATGACGTCACGAGTGTTTACAAAGACGAGCATTCTTAATTGCCTCCTCAGTCCTCAGCGCATGTGTAAACCAGTGTGGTGGTTGCTGTTGCCGTTTCCGAACAAAGCAGCAGAGGTCGCTGTGACATGCTGAGGTTGGATTAGACTTTTGCGAAAGGCTTGTTTTTGTTGTAGTGAACGTCATTGCGAGGCAAGGGTGGAGAAAAAGATTTCGTATTACGCAACAGGGGGGATTTTCGTTGTAGTGGGAAACAGAAAAAAGGAAATGGCTTAATGCATGAAGATTTTTTCACACTATGGGGTGTTTTCGCACATGTAGGTTTCGTTGTAGAGAAGTTTCACTGTATTACGACTCACAAGCACGTGTTTTCTGCCTCCAAGATGCGCACGCAGCCAGACTTAATGTATGCATATGTCACATGGAACTGATCTATTATCAATGTAGATGGGTAGCCTTTCGGACAAAGTGGTTTGAGATTCTGATTCTTTTTCCTGGTCTTCATACTGGCTTGCTCAGCCTTTTTTGTTGCTTGGTAGAATTTGTAAGGCAACATCATTTGTGCCCCCAGGTGTATTAAAAATAAATTGTCACAATGCAGTCACGCCACTTAAGTTGTCTCCAGCTGTTTTTCCTGGTTGTGTAACTTCTTTGATCACCTTCTTGTTGCTTGGCCAAATTTGTGGGGCAATATCAGTTGTGCCACCAAGCCCGATTGTTCATTCAGTCCAGGCAGAATCTGCACAATGCTATGTTCAGACTGGAGGTCAATTCCAAAATTAAATTGTCACAAGGCAGTCACACTGTTTTTCTCGTCATGTAACTTGTTTGATTTCTCACTTGTTGTTAGGCACAATTTGTGGGGCACCAACATTTTTGACCCCCAAGTCCACTTGTTTTTTCTCTTGTTGCCTGGCAGAATCTGCGGGGCAACATCATCTATGTCCCAAAACAATGCCAAAGAGTAGTCACAGTACGTTATATTCTTTATCAAAGTCACATCACTTGTTTACACAGCCTCTTGTTTGTTGCTCTGCAGAATTTGTGGGGCAACATAATTTGTGCCCCCATGTCTGTTTAAAATATAATTTGCAAAGCTGAATGTTGCCAGACAAAATTTGTGGGCCACCATAATTTGTTTTCTTCTTCTACCAGTCTCTTTTTTGCTTGGCAGAATTTGTGGGGAAACAGGAAAAAAAATTAATCTAAAGTCTATCCTTTTGCTGTGAAATTGCAATCTCTCCCTCTCTCTCTCTCTCTCTCTCTCTCTCTCTCTCTCTCGCTCTCTTTTCTGCAGCTTTACTTTATCTTCAAAGTACATTCTGTGCAGCCTCAGCCTTGATGAATGAGAGGATCACGCAATTGCGACCACCTCACAGCACTTCGGTGGCCACTCGCGACACATTCATGTAGAACACAATGAATCCCCGTAAAGAAAAACAAACATACAAATAAATTGGGTCTCTTTGCTCTTCTTTTTTACTTGACAAACCATGTATGCTCAAACCTTTTTCCTCTACGAATTTTACTGAATGACGCCGTCTTCATTGCAATCCTGTAAAGCCTCATGGCTCATGTTTTTTATTGGATGGGCTAGTCAACACATTGTGCAGGTGTCTTGTAGGTTACTTTCATCAATAAACAGTGTACACTAGGCCTTACAAGGTTGACTTATTTGATTTGCTGGAAAAATGTGTGATCCCATACCCCTACACCCCTGGGGCGACCTGTATGTTTTTGGGTCACAGACCTTATTTTTTCAGTAAATGTCACCTGGTAGATTAATAACAATAACTCAAGGGAGCAGAATGGCATGATGGCTGTGGCTGAGCATGATGATGTCTTAACAAGCCTTGGTTCTTCAGTCTGTATGTGTCAGGAAAAACAATGACTGTGTCTGATGAAAAATACCACTGTGGTCACATAAAGAAAGGAAGTGAATGTATTGTTGGCATGTACATGGCCGTGAGGCATGATTGAAATTCCGCAAGTTACTCAAGGGCGATCGGGGCCGTGCTGGGTCCGGTTGTCGGCCTATTTTTGAGTCGCTTTAATTCATGACATGTCAGGGGATAGTTGACTTGAGTAATTCCTGCCTGGTGAGTCATTTTAATGGTTGACTCGCAGACCTTCCATTCTATTTATACGATGCATCTTAGTGAAAAAAAAAAACACACACACACAAATTTGATTATGTCTGTTTGAAGATTAATGGAAACAATTTAGTCCTGCAGGGAGGTGTTGGCATAATCATATTAGATATAAAATATCATTGACCAATAAAATGTTTAGTTACAAGAAAAAAATATTTATTTAAAAATGTGACTCTTTCGAGAACAATATTTATTTATTTCATATTCATTTATTATATATAATGGGGTAGTAAACCATCAACACATCTTTCAATTAAAGCATAGTTATAGTTGTATTTTCACCCTCAGGTTATTGTTGTTTTTTTTTTCAAGAATGTAATTTATTGGGAAGAAACTCGTAATCGAACAACTTTTTTTTTTCAAAATGTCCACGAATCCTCCCTCTGCCTCTGCCTCTCAAAAACAAATTTTAACAATGTTATTGATATGTCTTTTTGTTTTTTTGTTTTTCGGGAAAAAATGTTGCAAGTGTTAGAATACATTCGTAGTCATTTTAAGAGTAGTCGAAATTAAGAATACTTGACAAGCCATCATTCACATAATGTACCTTTAAAATATATGACGTATTTCTTTCATCTACATATTGCTTCCAAAGAGGTGTGATATTAACGCAATAGGTCACAGTCCAATAAAAATTCATTTAGTGACAGAAGGTGGTTCTACCGGTTTCCACCTGCATTCCAAAAACATGCAGGGTAGTTTGATTGAAAGCTCTAAATTGTCCCAAGTGTGATTGTGAGTGTGAATGACTGTTCATCGTTGTGTGCTCTGCGATTGGCTGGCAACCAGTTCAGGGTGTACGCCGCCTACTGTCGGAAGACAGCTGGGGTAGACTCCAGAACCAATTTTCCCCTCAAGTCTTCCTGTATGGATGCTTCTTTTGAATTGTGATGGAATATTTGAGAAGCATGACTACAAGATGTTCTCCTTCCCCTCCCTAAACATGTCGGAAAATGGTGGCTCATGGATGGAGAGGGGTACATGACGGGAGGACTATTCCGGTGAATGTGAACCGGAATCCAAAAACAGGAAATGAGGGATTCCCGGAAGGCCTCGGGGGGTGGGGCTCGCTTCCGAGTCGACTGACTGCTTACAGTTGTGAGCTGTGGAGCTGCATTGCATCATATGGAGGTTGTTCATCTTGAGATAATTGGCTAACGCCAGATTGTAAAAATAAAATATACTTGGTAAATAAACAATTTTACATCCAAATTTAATGCTGCCATTTTTTGGACTTTTTAATTTCATAATTAAGGGATTTTTATTTGCTTAACTGTATACATCATTTAAAAATTGCAATTATGTATTTTAAAAATCAACTCCCTTCATGAATGTGGTCAAAATGTATTTTTTTCCCATGTATAAAACAATTTTGAATTGTTTAAATATCATTTATCTAAGTTAACAATTGGTTGGTAGATATACCTGTCAAATGTTTATTGTATTACATGATCAGTTATTTAATTATGATGACATATTAATGAAATGAATTCATATTATCATGAGAATGATCTTTTACTCTTAAAACGAACTATACTGTAAATTACAGACGCATTACAACGTTTCTGTTAACCTCGTGTACGCATGAGGTCAAATGTATTAAACCGATGTGTTGTATTATTTTATTGAATAATTGGCCAATAAAAACCTTTTTTTTTCTGTATTGCTGTGACCCAGTGCAGTTCATAAAGATAGAAACACCGCCCTCTAGCCTTGACGTCACAGTATGAGAACTCAATCCACGCTCTGTGGAGCCATTTTGAAAGTGCTACTCTGCTGTCCTCGACTGGTGAAATGAAGTAGCACATGTTGACCTGGACACAGCACGAGATGATTTTTCACTCGCCACTGAGGACTGCTGTCATATCATGCGATACAGGTGCTTTTATTTATCCAGAGACACTCCGGTGTCATATTTTCATATCTGAGGACTGCTTTGGGCGACATGGTGGTCGGCGGGTTAGCACGTCGGCCTCACAGTGCAGAGGCGCAGGGGTCGATTCTGGCTCTGACCTTCCTGTGTGGAGTTGGTAATTTTCTCCTCGTGACTGCGTGCATTTTCTACTCCGGTTTCCTCACACATTCCAAAAACATGTGTGGCAGGTTAATGGAACACTCTAAATCAGGGGTAGGGAACTCCACTTCCTCAAAAGCCATATCCTGTCTGTTTTAGATCCCTCCCTACTCCAACACACCTGATTCAATTGATCATGATTGTTTCAGCCTTCGACAGAGCTTGCTGATGAGCTGATCGTTTGAATCAGGTGTGCCGATAGTAGAGAGAGAGATCTAAAACAGGCAGGATATGGCTCTTGAGGAACCGGAGTTCCCTCCCCTTGCTCTACATCATAGGTATCAAACTCAGGTCCTGGAGGGCCGCTGTCCTGCATGTTTCCCAAGTCTCCCTGTTGCAACACACCTGATTCAAATGATCAGATCATCAGCAAGCTCTGTGCAGGCCTGACATTGAACCTGTTCATTTGAATCAGGTGTGTTGCAACAGGGAGACTTGGAAAACATGTTAGGACAGCGGCCCTCCAGGACTTGAGTTTGACACCTATGCTCGAAATCAGGGGTGTCCAAAGTCGGTCCTCAAGGGCCACGTCCTGCCTGTTTTCCAGCTCTCCCAGGAGCAACACACCTGATTCAAATCATCAGGATTGTTCTAATGCTGCTTCAGAGCTGGCTGATGAGCTGATCATCTGAATCAGGTGTGTTGCAGGCGGGAGAGCTGGAAAACAGGTCGGACAGTGGCCCTCCAGGCCCGGAGCTGGACATGTCTGCTCTAAATTGTCCTAGGTGTGACTGTGAGCATGGATTGTTGTTCGTCGATGTGTGCCTTGCGATTGGCTGGCATCCAGTTCAGAGTGTTCCCCACCAACTGCTCGAAGACAGGTGAGAAAGGCCCCAGCACCTCCTCGACCCTTGTGAGGATAAAGCAGATCAGAAAATGGATGGTACTGCTTTCATATGCTACCAGTTTGCAAAAAGCAACTCATGAAATTATCCCAATCCATCTTTCTTGTGATTTACCAAATGTCACAGTGTCAGATTCAGTTTCACTGAGCAACATGAAAATTGGCTGTCTGTCATGCTTAGACCAACAAAAAAGTTTCAAAATCCCAGACCCAAAAGACACAGCAAGGCTGACATTTTGACGTGGTGGCCCTGTTAGGCTAATCTATAAAATTTTACACAGCAATGCCACAATTTCTGCCCCTCAAAGCCAGTGCCACTTAGAAACATAGAATTTGGTAAGCTTATCATTCACGAGTAGATCCACAAAAAGTCTCCAAAACCCATGCCTAAAAAGCACGAAAGGAAGCGGGAAGTCAGCAGTTTTGGTTGAAAAAAATCATTTTAGGGTTATTTTTAAAACCCAAATTTTGTAAGTTTGACCCCCAAGGCCAGTTGCACTCAGCAAGACGAAATGTGCTCGGGCTGTCTATTATGAGTAGAACCACAAGATAGTCTCTGGAACCCATGCTCGAAAAGACACAGAAAGTCTGCCATTTTGTTTTGTGGTGGATAGTTTAGTGTTACTTTGAACCTTTAATGTGTAACTTAAATTTGAAAATTCAGCCCCCAACACCAGTTTCACTTTGCAAAATGACATTTGGGAAGGATGTCTTTCATGAATCAACAAACATAAATGCCTCAAGAAGCCATGCCCGAAAAGACACTGTGACGCTGCCATTTTGGTTCAAAGCAGCCAATTTTGATCATCCAGTGGTCCTTGCAATTTTTCCTCATTGCAACATTGACCAACAGTGAGGATTTTCATTTTCGTCATTGCATGTGGGCGGCGCATAGCAACAAACAAATAAAATAAAAAACTCTGAGAACACGGATCGCCTTCAAATACTGTAAGTCAACCTAGTCACTCAAAATTCTTGATGCTTGTCTCCTGTAGTCCCATCGAAAGTGACGCATGATGAAAAATGCATGGTGGACACCCCCTGGTGGCGTCCCCCCTTGCTCTCCGTTGACGTCCTCCCGACATGAAGCCTCCTCCTGCTCGGGGGAGTCGAGACATCTGAAATATCTTGACCTCCTTGCCTGGTGTCCCTCTCTCTGTGTCTTGCCTCTGACAAAATGACTGCGCATTTCTGGAGAATCTATAGTTGAAACGACGAGAAAATTTACTTTTAGATAGGAAGGTATTCATTTCTGGATGAATTGGAGCACCAGGCTGTGTGAAAGCCCTCAATGTGTATATTATTCTTTTTACAAATTGATCAAATGTTCTCCCTTTGCCTGCGTGGGTTTTGTCCGGGTACTCCGGTTTCCCCCCGCATTCCAAAAACATGCGTGGCAGGTTAATGGAACACTCTAAATTATCCCTAGGTGTGAGTGTGGATTGTTGTTCGCCTATATGTGCCCTTGAAACTGACCAGGAAGTCAGTCAGCCAAGCATCAGTTGGACTTGACGATCAGAACAGGATGGATAGAATTGTCTCCAAGTCCCAGGTGTAAAATTTGCAAATTGTTCATTTTGGTTTGAAGCATTCACTTTGGGTGAAATTCCTCATGTACTTGAACAAACTCCTACTCAGGACTGAGCTGAAATGAACTCCAATTGAAATCAGCCAGCTATGTGATAGACAGAGCAGCGATGTCAAATTGTGAAGCTTGTTTTGCATGTGCCATCTAATGTGGAACCATGTTGGCTTCAGTTTAATGTTCATGTCGAGGATTCTTGAAAAGAAAAAAAAAAGCCCCTGACACTCGTTTCACCAATCGAAATGAAAGTGAATGATTCTGTCTATTATTGCAGGGAGAATAATAAAGTCCTAAAATCCGTTACCCCCAACGGAAGAGGAAGTCTTCCAGCGTGATTCAAAGCATCCAATTTGTGCCAATTTCAGTGAGGCATCATTGAATAATGTTAATTTACAGGCCGTTTGATCGCCACTTGCAGCTTTAATGAATGTGATTGCAGTTTGCATTTCTAACACTGAGCCGTCACCACACAGCATCTCATTTTTTAACTCGTTGTTCGAGAAATTGCCAATAAAAAAAAGGAATATAATCCTGATAAAATGAGTCATTGGTTGGGAGGAACAGTATGTGCGGTGTCAAAAATGACAACGGCTCTTAATTATGATTTATACAGACATCAACCACGCTTGAACAAGACTGAACTAGTGAAACGACTGGAAAAAAAACATAGGAATTAAAGGATACAACAACGAGGTGAAATCAGGCCTGAAATAGATCACTCTTCATAACTTTTTTTTTTTTTTTACCGTGGACAGACAGTAGAGAGCACTAATGAGCATCTCAAAAGGACATTGCGCCAAAGAAAGCCGCTAGAATGGGCTGTTGCATTTCATTCTGTGAAAAAGGGGGTGTTGTGGGGAATTCATTGATGAGGAGTGCAAGAGGGGAGGGCTCACAAAGTCGTGCTGCATGAGCAAAATGACATGGTGCAAGCATGTTGTACGTGCGCGTACATGTTATACGATTCGTTGTTTACATGCGGAAGAGTGATTTGACATTTTTTGATTATCTATACTGAAAATCTGGCAATCCATATACAGTATATACTGTAGATCTCAGTGGTCAATGGGTGAAAGATAATCTGTGATATCAAAGAATAAGATTTAAAACAGCAATGACGAATCTTCAAACTGGTCAACTTTGGCACAAGGAAAATGTTGGAACATCCAGGAGACGAGTAAACACCCTTTCATTTGCCCAACCCATTTTGTGTCCATCGATAAAAATGGTGAATTTTCTTCAAAGGACTGCTAAAAAATAATAATAAAAAAAATTAAAAAATAAAGTTTGCTTCCAACCTAGATAAGAGTTTTCTTGTGTCTCTTTGGACATGGATAGATAAGAATTTTTAGTATGTCTAATTTTTATAGAAATGGCTGCCAATTTTTTTTTTTTTTTTTTTTTTTTTACTAAATCAAGCCGATTTTGGAGCAGAATTTTCCTTAAAGGATCCCTGGTAAAAACAAAACCAAAACGACAAAAAAAAAAAAAAACGTTAAGTGGTCACTTTAAACCAGTGTTTCTCAAATAGTGGTGCGCCAGGGGGGCGCGAGGCTTCGCCTGGGGGGGCGCGTTTGACCTCAGGGAACATGCTTTTTTATTTTTTTTAATGTCCTAAAATAACTTGCAGTTGCACATCCACTACGTTAGGGGGCAGTGGCGCTCTCATTGGCAGAGTTTGCGCAGGGAGCATTCTCAGGGAGGAAATATGACGAGGCGTATGTAGAGCTTGGCTTCAATGTGCCTGCGGTGGCAGACGAAGAAAGATCGATGTGCTTACTGTGTCTAAAACTTTTGGTAGCGGACAGAATGAAGCCAAATAAATTATGGCGTCACTTCAAGACATTACACCCCAATCACACTGATAAACTGCTTGAGTTTTTTTTTTTCAGCGAAAACGTGCCGAATATTGCCAACAATCATGCCGCTTTGTGACTGCTACTTCAGTAAACTAATAATACAGGTCCAGGCTACACATTGGCAGGAGCCGAGAGTTCCTGCTTCAAACCTCGCTTCGAAAAGCTGTGCATTGCAAAACGTGCTCATTGTAGCCATTAATCCAGGCATCATCTTTGATTTAAAAAGAAAAAAGCACAAATTATTTTATATATTTTTGTTTTGCTGATTAAAGTTTTTTTTTTTTTTAATATTGTGCTCCTGAGATAATGTTGGTGATTAGTTTGAATGCATTATTAGTTATTGAGTTGATGTCATTTTATTTTTCAATATCGTATGGTTTGACATGGTCAGTCAAAAAATATTTATTGTAAAATTAAGGATTCAATGTTATTTTTGAATTTCAGATGCACTTTAAATCTTTTCTGGTCCAGTTACTAAAGCTATTCTTTGTTGTAAGTTGGTCCATATTTCTTTCTTTTTTTTATGCTCTTATATGTTATTAAGGATACAGTGTTCTGCAAAGGTGTACTTATAACAATTTTATAGACTAATGATACTCTTTACAGCTGTGCGGGGGGCGCGAGAGATGTTTCCCTCTTCCTTGGGGGGGGAGCATGACAGAAAATAATTGAGAGCCACTGGCCTATGCCAAGAATTTAATCTGCTTGTACCAATGTTTTTGAGCTTCTGGTACAACCTTTAGCCGTACCTATAGGCATAGCGGGCCCTTCTGAACAGCCAGCAGAATCTGTGTCACGGATTTCTGATCTCGACTAGGCTCAGCTTCATGGTTATATCCCGCAAAAGTAAATGGTGGCGTTGGTTTGGAGTGGGTCAGAGGAAAAACAACCGCAGCGCCATCAGCTTTTTCACAATTAGCTTTTTAATGACATATGAGCGAGGTGACAACGCAGATGAGACTGTCCCCCATCTACCAGATGAGCCTGGTTCATCAAGGCTCCTTCAAACAGTAGATTGTGTCACCTACACGCCTGTCCCTTGAAAGCTATTAATCGTGTCACCAGTTCAATTTTGGGGCCTTCTTTGCAGCTCTCGCAGGGTTTCTTTAGTCAAAGTCAAGTCCCAAAATTTCTTGACAACATTCAAATCTGTGCGCCTCTGCAGGTCTACATCGTTGCTTTCATGATATGCAGTTTAACATGACTGAGTATTAGTACTGCCTCAAAAAAAAAAACAAAAGAGTCCGTTGATTGGCTGGAAAGTAGCAAGAAGTGCTGTCGTCATTATGCAAATCAGCAGACCGCATTCAGTCATGTGACCGTGGCAGCGGCCGTGAGAAGAACATTGCTTCAAATGTGCAGGAGTCTTCTGTCTCAGCGACGTAATTTAAGAGGCAGACTGAAGGGAAGCGAGTAAAAGGCCGCCGTCAACTACATGACTTCAATGGTAGCTGGATGCGCGATATGGGCTTAACATTCAATTGTTACACGCTCGCAGTCCGCATCATAAAAACATTTGCGACTATGTCACGTGTAGTGTGTGGATAAATATTTCGTTAACTGTCGGCCAAAAGAATGCGGCTGCATTTGTTGTCACTTTAAATGTATTTGCAATGACGTCGCTAACAGCGGCATCTGCCGCCAATGTTAAGGACCATCCACAGACGGATGCCATGCATATATCAATGCAAAGATGAGTAATTCTTTCAATCTAACTGCTGTCGGAGCTGGAAGTGGTAGACCGTTGCATGATGGCCATCTCCCATTATGGAGACACTTTTTGAAATTATTGTCAGACATATTACCTCTCACATAAACTGTGAGAGTATCTGTCAAGAAACATTTCAGTGACATGCTCACCAAAATCGATGAAAAAGAAAAAAAACACTAAGTTGTCATTTGAAATTTTTCATGTAAGATGTATGAAGCAATTTAAATCTAAAGCTGTTGATCTAATATTGTTTCGTGAAGTACATGCAGATTTAGAGGTTTTTTTGTGGAATATTATCCAATTACTTGTTTCCAATTTTGGGAAAAAATAGAGCCCATACCACCCACCTGTATTCCCTATAGATTGCACTATATCGGGCCTGCGCCATTTTGTATGGGTGTCCAGAGAAAATGTGGTGCACTCAAAACCAGACACAGTGCACTTGGAAATGTAGTGAGCATCAACGTTCAGTCAACAGGTTAACATAAGCCACATTGCGTTGCGAGCAGGAAAACAAATTACTCTGAGGTTTTAATGCGCCTCAATAGGCCACTGCAGAAGTGCGGGATGATAGAGTGAGTGAGAGGTTAGGGGATAAAGGGTGGACATTTTAGCCACATTCCTGACAGGCAAACACCAAATCTGAAACCGGCAACCTGCATACACGTTTGGGCTATACGGTGCTTGAATCATCAAGGTAATAGGACACATTTGGCACGTACATGCCACACAAGTACTCCCATGGAAAATGGGTGGATTCAAACAAAGTGTGCAATGAAATGCGAAACTGCATTTGTGTGTTTATCATATCGAGATGTAAATACCTGGACAAAAACTGAAAAAATGGGCTCTTCCTATATTCACCTTTATATCTCGTCAAACCCATTTTAAAGACTTACATTTTCCTTAATACTGTGTCGAGTGCTGGTGGCTCCCGTTCCTCAAGGACACTGTAGAAGATCCGTTTTTGTTCCACAGATTTCAGATGATCAATGACTTTTGACATCTTCTCCTGAGGGCTGTGAATAGCTTTGATCTTATCGCTTACAGCAACTCCCCTTGTATTGAGATCCTTTATTAGAACGTCAACATCTCTCACCATGTCAACCAGCATGCCTTTGTATTGCTCAACAAGGCAGTGCCCTGTGGAAAGGAGGGGAATAGGTTGACACATCCCAGTTTGTTCTGAATATTGTGCTCAAAGTAGTAGGTAGGATTGGCTTGATTCCCTTTGACCTGTTCTAGTTTTACTGTGATATGTGAGATGTCATAACCTTTAGACTGTACTGTGATTTTTGCGACAGGATTCCTTTTGCACGCCGCTGTGACCTCCTGGATGAGTTGTCATTACATTCTTGCAGAAATCTTAGTTGGGTTACCACTCGGGTCGTGATTTTTCCCAGTTTTGTCCATTTGTTGATATGGGCTCAACGTGGCTCGGCTGAGTCCCGAACCTTGGAAATGGCCTTGGAACCTTTTCCAAACTGACAGATGTCAATCCCTTTCTCGATTGCTCTTGAATTTCTTGAGAATATGGCATTGCACTGTTTGTTTCTTTTTGAGACATCGTAGCCGACTTCTCTCTGACTCTTACGATTTACTTTCTTGATTCAACAGATAATCACATCACTGTTTATAAGAAAAGGACAGATTAGAAAGGAGGAAACTCAGTGATTTTCTGCACCAGCTGTACAAACTGTCATAGTATTGCACTCTACCACTGATCACTTTAGCTCTGCTTGATACTTTGCACATTGCCCAACAGTTGTCACTGGGTGGTACCACCGCACTACAGTCCACTCACGTTACGAAATGTCATTTGTCATGTCCTTGTTTATGATGATACTAATGCAGCGTGTTATACCGGAGACAAATTCCTTGTGTGTTCTACATACTTGGCCAATAAAGATGATTCTGATTCTGATTCTGATTCTGACTATGTTGTCATGTTGCAGTGGTAAAATGAGATGTGCACGTCTGGGGGATAAAATAAACAAAAATTGGCAAACGCTGGTTACAAAAAGCTGGCTAAGGGAAGCTCCCACTCACCAAAGAGTCGAGGCTCGATCCGACTCAAGCAATGCAGCATCTTCTTGCTTGCTTCTGAACCTTTCAGGAGGACGACATGATTCAAATGGAACACCATACTTCCGATGTCAGGGTTGGAAGAGATGATCATACTCTTTTCCCCGGAATTCAAGACATGATCCACTTCAAGACTGTTCATCAGCCGAAACAAAACACTCTGTGACATCAAGTCAGACCTCAACGCCGGAAGCTCTTTAAGTGTTCTAAGTTTTAGTCGCTCTTGAGGCAGCAACTGTCCATGGGTAAGGGCAGCTGGAAACAATACAAACAGAAACAGTCGGATGTGTCAGACAAGGAGAACTTACGCTCATTCCCAAGTGCTCATTAAAGGGCCTCTGTCATTTATTGTTGGTTCTGGTTAGACTAGGAGTTATTCTGATTGCCTGAACAGAAGTAGTAGCAGTAGAAATATTTACAGTGGTGAAAACAACTGTAATCATTTCCCAATGACCAAAAACAAAACAAACGACAACAAAAAAGACTTACGGACTTTAAAAAAAGCGGGATCTCGTTGCTTTAGGAAAAACAACATTTTCCGGCTTGCTTCTGGATCTTTGTCGAGGAGCAGATCAATCAGAGAGTCTGCGTCTTCTCTCAATCGAGAGATCGCAAACAGAATCTTTCGACGTTCAGTGCCACTCAAGACGTCAGCCTTTGAAAGCTCCAACAAAAGTTCATATAAAAGTGAAAATGACACCTGTTTTACAAAATCAGGCCTCAACTGCTGAAACTCTTTTTGTGCGGAGTCATCTGGAAAACAATTCAACCAGAGAAAATCAGGTCAGGTGTCTTGGACAGGGAGAACAAACGGTCATTCCAAAGTGCTCATTATTAAAAATATAAACACTGTCACGGTTCTGTTTTTGGTTCTCTTCAGTAGGTGGCGTCAGAGGGTTTCTCCTCCGGCAGAGCTGTTCGTCGTCGTGTCACTATTACCCGTCTGATTAAAAGGACTGCCAAGCCGTCACTTGCTGTCGAATCGTTGAGTTACTGCCATGCTGTTTTGTTGCTTGTGGTGATGTGTTTTATTTCCTGGTGTCTTCGTGTTACTTTGAATTTTGATCTTTTCAGGACTTGGTTCATGCTTTCGAATTGGTTTTTGAATACATTTTGTTCGGTACGCCCTGCTTCTCCTGCCTCCCTGCTTCTAGGTCCTCTACCCTCGCACGAACATGACAAGCACGTCACATATTTGGAATTCATTTGTGACCATTTCAGAGAAGAAAATGTGGGAACGTTTCCAACGGTGAATAGAGCAACATGACAAGTGGGCACCATCATCTTGATACTGTATGTTGTAACACACATGGAATGTGTACCTGAAAGGCTAACAAATAAATTCAAGAAAAATGACCGACAGATTACAAAAGTACATGACCTTTTCCACGACCCACACTGCTTTTCCCACAAATAAGGTTTCATTTACACTCATAAGTTGAGCTTTAAGTGTTGTCATCTGAAGTGTCTTGGTCATTTACATCTGGAAACTTGGAGAACCAACCGGAATTTCAGCCCATGTCAGCTTATTGGTGAAAATTTTTAACTGAACCCTGACCAGCAGATGAAACGAAAGCATTGTGGAAGTACAGTATATTGAGAAATACTCAAGCTGAACTCTTTTGCTCTTTGAAGCCTTTTCAGACAGATTTTCGACATGCGAGATCACACAAAAACATTGGCATTGTTTACTAAAACGTCAATGCCATTGGTTCTCAAACATTTTACACAAAGTCCCTCCCTAGTGAGCAAGAGCAGAGAGAATATTCTGTGTGTCTCAGAGTGTTGTAGTACGTGTAGTACATGTTGCTACTCCGTGTGTGCTAAAGCAGCAGTTGTTGGAGTCATGGAGGACATCCATGAAATATATTGTGTCGAGGAAAAAGTATTCTATGCGCCTCAATTTTATCTAAACACTGCATTTTGATTGGTTCATATTCCACAAACGCAATATCAAACAGCAAAATCTACCCATCTCATGGGGGCGGCCATTTTGCCTCTTTCTGTCAATTGAAAATGGCATAACAGTCGCGCAGAGCTCAGCTCCAACCAATCACGGCTCACCTGTTTTCTGAAGCTGAGCCAGGATTGGTTGTGCCCTGAGCCCTGAGCAACTCTTGTCGTATTCAGTCGACAGCAAGTGGCAAAATGGCTGCCCCCTGAGATGGGCAAAAACTGATGAAGGTTTCTAACAGGTGTATCGTACTGGTGGATTGTACTGTTGAACTGGTTAATTTCACAAACGCAATATGAATTCGAATGACGTGCGTTGTCTAGCGGAGGCGCATTGAACTTAGACAAATTAATTTTGGAGAAAGTTGCCATTGTGGTACACCTGTTATATACCTTCCTCAGCTCGAGGATGGCTAGACAGTGAAATAACCATTACTTTGAAGAAAACTACTTTTTATCCCAAAACAGACCTCAATATTGAACCTGATGCTTGTCATGGTGAGAAATGAGCTTCAAAGTGCTTGCTGACCCAAACGTTGTAGCCGTAAAAGCCAACTCTTTTCTCCGTAATCATGTCATATAAGGGCTCGTTTAAATGGCAGCTCAGCTCAAGTCGCTGAAGACAAAGAATAAGACTTACAGCCATCGGCGCCACTGGTGTCGCTGGTGCTGCTCGTGCCAGCTTCTAAAAAAAATATTTAGGTACAAATTGGCAGATGTTCTTTTAATACTGGCATACCTTTATGATCCAATTGAAGCACTTACGGACTTTAAAAAGAGCAGAATGTCTTTGTTTTAGGAAAAACAATGTCTCCCTGCTTGTTTCTGGACCTTTGTGGAAGAGCAGATCAATCAGAGACTCTGCTTGTTGTCTCATGAAAGACATCCGAGA
Source organism: Hippocampus kuda (assembly GCA_901007745.1). Lineage (NCBI taxonomy): Eukaryota > Metazoa > Chordata > Actinopteri > Syngnathiformes > Syngnathidae > Hippocampus > Hippocampus kuda. The sequence continues at coordinate 48,544 of CAAKHF010004867.1, forward strand.
CATTATCCATTGTCTGTCCCTGCCACTCAAGACATGATCCTCATCAAGATCATCCAACAGGTCACATAAAAGTGAAAATGACACCCGTGATATAAATTCAGGCCACAACTGTTGAAGCTCTAGTTGTACAGGATCATCTGAAAAACAATGCAAATGGAAAACGTCAGATCAGATACTGTTGCTCAGATGGCGACAACATACGATCATTTCCAAGTGCTCATTAATTAAAATAAAAGCACATCATTATTGGAATCAAATTGTTACAATTTCAGAACACAAAATGGAACGTTTCAAACTGTGCAGAGCAATTCAAGAAGTTTTCTTTTTCTTAAAAAAAAATAAAAATGGAAAAAAAAAAGCTCTATTTCAGTTGAGCTTCCTGGGCAAGTGTTGTCATCTGAAGTGTCTTAGTAATTTGCACTCGGTGACTTGGAGAACCACCCAGAATTATTATTATTATATATATATATATATATATATATATATATATATATATATATATATATATATATATATATATATATATATATATATATATTTATATATATATATATATATATATATATATATATATATATATATTTTTTTTTTTTTTACTGAAACCTGAGTAGAAGGTGAAACAACATCTCAACTCAACTGTATTTATAGAGCACTTTCAAACAGCCATCGTGCTATACATGGAGCAACTAACACATATACAACAATAAAGCAATAAATCAGTAACAAAGATGGTAGAAGGCACTAAACAGTAAAACTATGATCAAATCTGAGTCATGCTGACTGACTCAAATGCCAAAGAATACTGTACAAGTGAGTTTTGAGGCGGGTTTTAAAGATGGGCAGCGAGAGGGCTTGCCGAACGTTCAGTGGGAGGTCATTCCAGAGAGAGGGACCAGCAACAGAAAAGGCTCGCTCCCCTCTGAGCCTCCGTTTAGTTCTTGGTACTTTTAATAATGTCTGGTCCACAGACCTGAGGCGCCGGGCAGGTGTGTAGGGGCGGATGAGCTCAGAGAGGTACGGTGGCGCAAGGTCATTAAAAGGTGTGAAAACAAACAATAGGATCTTGAAAAGAACTCTAAAATGTATGGGGAGCCAGTGAAGGGATGCCAGAGTAGGAGTTACGTGCTCCCTCTTATGAGTACCAGTCAAGAGGCGAGCAGCAGCATTCTGGACCAGCTTGAGACGTTTAATGGAGGATTGGCTGACTCCAAAGTAAAGTGCATTACAGTAATCCAGTTGAGATGTGACCAAGGCATGACTTGCTGTTTCAAAGTGCTCTTGAGAAAGGAGAGGCTTGACTTTAGCCAGCCGACTAAGATGAAAGATGCTGGATTTAACAATGGCACCAATTTGTCGGTCAAGTTTAAAATCACTGACCAGTTTAAGACCCAAGTTTGAGACTGTTGACTTAAGATAAGGAGACAGGGGGCCCAAGTCTACAGGATGCCATGTACAAGGGCCACTGGGACCAAACAATATCACCTCTGTCTTCTTTTCATTTAAATTCAAGAAATTTTGTGCCATCCAGGTTTTGATATCTTCCAGGCAGGATAAAAGTGGCCTTAATGAGAAAGCGTACCCAGAGGAAACCCACGCAGGCAAGGGGAGAACATGCAAACTCTGCACAGCCCGAATTTGAACCCAAGACCTTTGTTACTGTCAGGCAGACATGCTCACCAGTCTGCAATTGTGCCGTCCAGAACAGCTACAATGTGATGTAATAATTACAGTTCTTTTAAAGACTGCACTCTTTTTCCAAATGCACAGTCTCAATGTTGAACTGGATGCTTGTTATGTGAGACATGCGTTTCAAAATGCTCGTTGACTCAAAATGTGGAATAGGAGAAGCTCAACACCTTTCTCCATAATCATGTCGAATACACGCTCATTTAAATGGTAGCTCAGCTGAAGGCTTTTAAGAAAAAAACAACAAGACTCACAGCGACTGGTGCCACTGTTGCTGGTGGTGCTGGTGGTGCCGCTGATGCCGGCCTCTAAAAACATACAGTTTCAAATATATGGCGGGCAGTCAATAAAGTGCGCTGTTGTGCTCCTTAAGCACATGAAAGAACACGCCCCTTTGTTCATCTTCCATCTCTGAATCATGTCACCTTCTCATTAAGTGTTTTGGTGCAGGCTTTATAACCCAATCCAGGCTTTGTGCAGGTCTACAATCTTGTCCCTTTCTTTTGACAGTCTTAAGTCTTACACCTGGAGGTAGAGTGCTTGGAATGTAAGAAATTGATTCCTCAAACACAAGTTGAGAACGGTACTCGGGACTCCTGCTAATTGAGCACCAGCTAATCTTGTTGGAGCCGGAACGGCAGGCGATCAATATTTCATCCATTGAAATGCACGACAGCTTGTAAAATTTATATCGTACACTCTTGACTGCTGTGCATTCCATTGCCATAAACCGGGGGTCGGCAACACCAGGCTCCTGAGCCGCATGCGGCTCTTTAGCAACATCTAGTGGCTCCCTGGAGCTTTATAAAAAATGTTTGAAAATGGAAAAAGATTTTGATAGTAGGCTAATATAGCTCAAATAGCTATAGATACATGTTGCAGTTCCGAAAAAGGAGAGCTGTGGTGTTGGTTTTTTAAAACGTACACTTTATTTATGCTTTTAACAGTCTCGACAAACACAGACACGCCTGTGTCCGACTCCGTGCCTTCTCTCTTCTCGTTCGACTCGAGAAACGTTAAAAGACGGCCTCAGAAAAACGGAAATTAATGATCACTTCACTGACACTAAGAAAAGCGAAATAATGCACCAAAACAAAAAATCAAGCTAGGAAATCACAAAATAAATTCTATGGAGGCGTTTGTGAACACACAATAAAGGAATCAATAACATAAACAATTCTGAGACAGTCCAGTCTCCTACATGTGTTTCCTTCATTGTAAGTTTTATAGAAGGCTTTTATTTTTTTGCGGCTCCAGACATATTTGTTTTTTGTTTGTTTTTTTGTCCTATATGGCTCTTTCAACATTTTGGGTTGCTGACCCCTGCCATAAACAATAAGGCATTTGAAACTGTAGTTCACTATTTTGGCAATCAGCAAATTGGAAAATTCAGCAGGGGATGAAATAATTATTTCTTCCATTGCAGGTAAGAAATAAAATGCATATCATGTGTCACACACTAACAGGATGCAATGTAAAGAATAATCAGAATTTTGTTCTGATCATTGTTACTTATATATATATATATATATATATATATATATATATATATATATATATATATATATATATATATATATATATATATATATATACACACACACACACACACACACACACACACACACACACACATACTGTATTGGCTGAGCATGGTCTCCAAAGGGCAGTTTCAACTCACCGGGGGCTTTGAAAAGAGTCGGATTTATTTGCTTCAGCAAAGACAACGTCTTGCTGCTTTCTTGCGGACCTTTGTGGAGGACCAGAGCAATCAGAGATTCTGCTTGTTGTGTCTTCTCAGGATTCTCCTTCACTATCTCATGTATTTCCATGAAACTCAAGACCTGAGCCGCTTCAAGACCGCACATCAGCTTATGTAAATATGGTAAGAACTCCTTTGTCCTGAACATAGGCTTCAGTTGTCGAAGCTCCCTTTGCACAGAATCATCTGATAAACAAAGCAAACAGAAAAAGCCAGGTTAGATACCTCCTGTTACTGCCAATATTTCCCGTTAAGCAGTTTCATTATTGGTGTTCTGCTGCCATCTAGTGGCGATTGTTTCATTCATGCAGTATCCTGAGGGCGCTACACCTCCGACGGAATGAACAGACAGTCACTCCCGAGTGCTCATTAAATTAAGATAAAGTCACATCACATTATTCTCATTATTATTGGAATTCACTTCTTACTGAAACCTGGGTAGCAGATGAAACGAAAGCATTGTGGAAATATGCTGAGAAATAATCAAGTTATGCTGCTTTAATCTAATTTAAAGGCTTTTCCAGACAGATTTTCGATCGGCGACATCACGCAAAAACATTACAGTCCCAAGATAGTGACCAGTAGCAGGGAGAATAGTCGGTATGCCTGTGAGTGTTGCAATGTGTATTCATGCTGTGCATTTTTTATGTGCTGCTGCTCCGTGTGTGTCTTTGTGCCAGTTGTTTGGAGCGCTGTGATGACTGTGAAAATATATGCCAGTTGTTGGAAAAAACGTCTTAAACAGAAATACCACGCCAAAAAATACTCTCAAAATACCACTGGACTGACCAACATTAGAATATAGTCGTTAAGTAGTAGAACAATGAGAGCGAGTTTTTTGACCGAAAAGTATAGGAGGTCACTTTAAAATGAGGCCGTGTGAAAATTTACATTGTGCTTAAGAATAGGGGGGGGAAAAAAATCATATCTAAATAATGATTTCATTCAAATTTATTGGGAAAATTTAGTGTTTTACCTCACCGTATTATATTCTCAAGTAAATCAACCACTTCTAAAAGACTGAATAAAAACATATCGTGCTTGAATGTTAAGAACACCTGAACCATAATTAACAAATGTAGTATTGTAGGAGACTGTTTATGTTATTCACTTGATTTTCTGTTTTGTTGCATTATTTTCGCTATTCTGAGTGTCAGTGGAGTAATCATTAATTTACGGTTTTTCAGAGGCGGCCCTTAAACATCTCGAGTTGGACGGCAGTTGAAAAGGCACGTAGTCCAACAGAGACGTGTCTGTATTTTCTTGGGTGTTTCACGAGTTAATAAAGTGCATATTTTACAAACCAACACGACAGCTCTGTTTGCTTTGGAAGCTGCAACATTATACTATCCACATGACTGTAACTTTGAAAAAGTTGCTCTTGTGACCTGTTATAAATCTTCCTCTGATTGAGCACAGCAACATGCTCTAGTTGTGATGACAGTACTTCGTAGGATTTTAGTCTTCCTCCAAAAATACAGCCCTCAATATTGAAGTTGATGCGTGTGATGGTAAACATGCGTTTCAAAATGCTCGTTGACTCAAAATGTGTCGAAGGAAGAAGTTCACCTACTTTCGACTTGATCATGTCAAATACAAACTCAATTATCTGTTAGTTCAGTTAAAGTCATTGAGAAAATTGAACAAGACTTACAGCGACTGGTGCCACTGGCGCTGGTGTTGCCACTGGTGCCAGCTTCTAAAGACATGCAGTTACAAATTTACAGATGTTCTCTTAAATTGACATCCTGGAATTGCAGGGAATTGCGAAAATTACCAAAACTAAAGCAAGTAATGGGAAGACTAAAAGTCCAAAATATTTTTTCTTCAAGAAATGCTTTTGACAGTGGGGAAGAATGACAGAAGAGGGTTACAGTGCCCAAAAACTCTTTCGTACGAATGGTTGGTTCGTCTGGGGACGCTCATGTTTTCGTTCACGGCGGATGGATCCCTACCATGGAGGAAAAAAGAATCACACAACTCACAGCTCCCACTTTCTGATTATTTATACTCAAATGAGACTAAAAGAAAAAAAAAAAAGGAATAGTCTTCCACCAATTCTCTTGTGCAAGCCATGATTTGTGTTTGGCAAGAAGACAGGAAATACTTTCATGATACTCCTTCCTTTTCCTGTTTAAACCTAACCTAAGTGGAAATGCTTGTTCAGCCCAGGAAAAGCAGCTTTTAAATTATGGGCAGGAAAAGGGCGCAACACAAATAAAAGATATTGGGAGTTGTAACGACAACATTCTGACATTCCATGAGTTGATGGAGCAAACATTTTTCCCCCAAATACCTTCAATAAAGGAGTTTAATTCGAGCAGATCAAACTCAATGCATGTCATATCATGCTTGAGGAAATGAATCCTTTGACAAAGGGCATTATGATGTAATTTTACAATTTAGGAAACGACACACGGCAGTGTTTTTGAAAGTAAATATAATCCAACATGCAATCAGGGTACTTTTACAATATTGGGAACTTTTAAATGCACCACAGGTTCTGCACATTAAACGGTTTGTTTGTTTTTTGGGGCGGGGGGGGGGGGGG
>CAAKHF010004868.1:2616-14053 GCA_901007745.1 Hippocampus kuda
GATGCTTTTTTTTTTTTTTTCTGAATGGATGGACAAACAGTCCCAAAGACTCACCTCTCGACTCAAGTCATATCGCGCTTTCACAACTGCCGCAGTTGTCCCAAAATACAAAATAATAATAAGGCAAACCACACATTGGCGCTTTGCATTGAACTCAAATGTCCAGCCTTCACATTTAGCAGCGTAAAGAAAACACCTTCCAAAAAAGAAGCTTCGTGCCGTTTACTGCTGCTCTCGATTGCCGCCTGCCGTCAAACTAAACATAAAACGGAGAGATTTACACTTTGCGGATTTCAAACAAAGGCATCATTTTGAATGTCCACGAGCTTGACGCTTACTCACATTGCAAAACACCATAGAAACGCTAATGAATAGCATCTTCTATGGTGATGTTGTAATGCGATTAGCGACATATATTTGAATACAACAATCAGTGTGATGTCATCAATGTGCATGTCGTGTAGGTGCGAACGCTGTCCGATGGTGTTGTCCACATAATATCGTGACACAGACATCTGAGCCTCACATCACATCATCTGCCGGTACCTTCACTCGATCTGCTAAGATTTGATCGCAAGCTGCCGTTTCGCTGCAAATATCACCGCTGGTCACGTGTGCCCTCAGCTGTGAAGGACAACACGATGCTGAAAATACCTTTTGTTTACATTCATCTTGCCGGACATTGTTCTCCCCCCCCACGTTGACCTTCACACCGACCGCCGCCGTCGTTCACTTTCATGTCTTCCAATCTGCCACTTTTCGATTGCCTTCCCATTTGTCTCTTCATACAAGCTCCAGGATTCCCGTCCTGTAAATTCCACCGTTTGACGACTTCCTTCCGCCTTTAAACCCTCGTTCTCCTCCGCTTCACCGCACCCTGACGTTGCGCAGCGCAGCGGCTGTAAATTCGTCAAAAGTGTCGCAGCACACAGCGAAGCAAACACCACGGCGCTCTCATGGCGCACACAATCAACATACAAGCAAAGGCCCGGAGTGCTTCTCAGGCAAGGTCACACCTCTCCCCGAGCACCCATTTGGCAGCGTGCACACGCCGGAGATGTTTTGGCGCCAGCCGCAGAGTAGCCCGCGGCGCAGAGACCAACCCCGTGAATGATGAAAGCGACTATCTGTTGAAAGTAGCCATTCACGGCGCAGTGCTAACACCCGAACGCAAACGCAGTGTTCCCTGAGCGCAGTTTTTTTTTTTCCTCTTTTTTTGCAACGCGAGAATCTCTGGCATTCTACTTTGCAACACAACCGGACTTGACTTAAATGGCATCTTATGAGGGCTGACTGCTGGCCAGGCGCATCCCTTTAAGTCTGCATTGAGGGCCTTCGGTGTAGGTCAGCAGCCCCCAGCAGCTAATTTCATAATGCACCTCAGGTGAAGTTTCAATTATTCATCCCATGCCCTGAGTGCTGGTTCTTTTAATCAAAGGCTCTCGGCTTTCAAAGCAAGACAGAGTAGCATTGCAAGGCCTCGCTATATATTTCAACACAAGGGAAATGACATTTTGTAAAACATTAGAATTTTTTATTTTTTTAATATTCTCTGTTATGTAGCGACCAAACCAGAAAACTCGCACTGATGGCAACGTCGTTCCCCTTGGTGTTATTTATGAACTATATGAATCCTGTTGAGAGTCAGAGGTGACTTCGGGTCAAAGGGAACAAACAAGACACGCAAGCATGAGGAGAGTACGCAAACCCTCCAGAGAAAAGATCCAAATCCAGAACTTCCGGACTCTGAGCTGGCTGCGCGATCCAAATGCACGCCTGTGCCATCCAAGTCATCTGTGTCGCATATCATTTCAAGACCAAAGGGACCTTATTATTATTATTTTTTTTTATTTCTGTTCATGGTTTGTGGCCGTTCATGAAGTGTTGAGTTTCCCGGCAGAGAATAAAGTTCCCCCTGCCGTCAGATAAGTGAGTAAGCGAGCACTTTAAAACCATTTACTTACTCTTTCAGCCAACATTGTGTGTCAGTATTGATTCTAAAGCTGGCCACCCGGCGCATACGATTAAGCTTTGAAATATCGTATTTATTTAATTTTTCCTGAGCCTGCAAGAACACGTGCTTCTTAATCCCATCTTGCGAGCGCAAATAATGTCCCTCTCTGGATTTCTGTTCCATTTCTTCTCTCTGGAATTTTGTGGGAGGGTAAAATTCATCACTCGTGATCATAAAAAGATGAGAAATGCCTTGTCATTCGGGCCCAAATCTACTATTGACTATTTACAAGGCGTTCACCGCCTAGTCTGACCTCATTCGACCCTCCGTCAGGTTGCTTGTTTGAGCAATTGATTGGTCTGATGGAGGCTCGTAATGAAGGGAGCGTACTGAACTAACTGGGTGAATGAAAATAAGTTAGAGGTGGATGTGGAGGTTTTATGTGGATATTAGTATTGACCTGATGTTAATGGGAGGGGAGCTACTGACTTGCTGGGCCTATTTCAAGGCTTTCATGAAAATAAATAAATACATAAAACACACGGTGATTGATTGCTTTGGTCTTTTTTTCGGTGGTTCAGTGAAGAGGGATCGGAGTTCCCTCAAGCAATCACCAAACCGAAATTGGGTATTTTTAAATGTGTTTTATAATGATAAACGGACAAAGATTTTGGGAAAATGCAAAGACTGTGGGCTATATTTTTGTCGCCACCGTACGTGTGGCCGGCATAAAAACAGGGCACCACTTGGCTTTCGTGACCAGGCAAGTCTCGCTTACCGTGTACGCTGGACTGTGGGTGTCTTCTATTACACCCCCCTCGCCCAGGTGCACCTGAGAATTTAATGACAGAATGTAGACGATATATAACACCGGACAGAAGCAGGTCTAAGTTGTGGTGCGGGTGTTCAAACGCGATTTTGCTGGATTTGATCAAGGCAATGGCGGGTTTGTGTGGCAGATGTCGTCGTATTCCGTTCATGAATATCACAGTGTGGATCGTTCATCATCAATGAAATCAATTCAGAATTAGTATTTGTTTTTTTGTTAATCTGGTGAAGACCATTTTCTTCACACAGCTGGAATCATGGAATTTGACACATATTGCAGCCATTTCATGTCCATCTCCATTCTTGAATTGAAAGTAGTGACTTTGATGTGTTGTCTGCACTTCTCGATTCAGCATCCCCCAATTAAAACCGTGCTTTTCTTTTGTTTACTCTTTCCAGCTCAGAACTGTAGCTACACGCTGCACAGCCCCAATGGGACGATAGAGAGCCCTGGCTACCCTCACGGCTATCCCAACTACGCCAACTGCACGTGGGTGATTGTGGCAGCCGAGCACAACCGGATCCAGCTGGTCTTTCAAGGCTTTGCCCTGGAAGAAGACTTTGACATCTTGTCCATTTATGATGGGCCGTCCAGTCCCGGGAACCTGCGGACAAGGTAGCTTTGATGAATTTGTTGAATGACCTGCTTAGACCAATGAACTGATGCCATACGAACCCGCTTCATACACGCTATTTAAAAAGCAAAGAAATGAATATGTGGAAGCGCAGACAGACCCGGCGAGGTGCCAAGCTCGGGTGCGTGGGTTCACACTTGAAACGTCATTACGCCCACAAGTTAAAGACCTGACAAGCCCCGAGCTGCATTACCTGTTTTTTTTTTTGTTTTGTTTTGTTTTTTTTTAAATTCCTATGAAAAATGCACCCACGGTCCTGCTATTCACTGGCACGCTAATGCTGTTTGGGATGTTATTGCCTGCAGATGTGGCAGTAGTTTATGTGTCATGCATTACGTGTGTGAATGAGAGTCCGGTTCCTTTCTTGATTTGTAGAAGCTACGTGACTGTTTTATTGAATGCCCTTCTATTTTTTCTTTGTCCGTTTGGTAAATGATAAGACTGAACATGGTAACCAATCGATTCTTTTCTTGTGCGCCACTTACGGATGACGTCATTTACAAGTTGCCGCGGATGCGTTCATTATCCGTCCTCTTTGTTTTGCATTCAACTTGCTACACCCTGAATTTGGTCGAAAAAGAGAAGAGAAATAATCACCACGACGACTGCGTGCCGTTTTCTCCGCAGCCTTATGTGAGGAAACTCCTGCGATGGCCTACTCGCTGCATGAAGACGCAAACAATCGATCTCGGATTGCTCAATCACAAACTGTGACGAGATCCCAGATAGGCGCCGTCACTGTTGTGATGGGCACGGGAAAATTAGAATTACAAAAATGATCATTTTAGCTTTCTTCACATTTCAAATGTTTTGTTTTTCCTAAAGTATTGATCTTTTTGTTTCCTCAGCAATACTGTCCTCGGTATTATTCAACATTTAGTCTTATCAGCTTTGCTTCTAGAATTGTCCGACTTATTTTTGAACTTGTGACAAACTCATCTATGAACCCTTGTTTTGTGGAAGTCGACACTTTACCACCGGGCTTACTTATTGACCATGCGAATATTTGATGAGTAGTTTTGAAATCCCAGCATTCGTGCGCTTGTGGATCCTTTCACCTTCTTCTGCGTCATCTCCCCCACGCCGACCCGAAGCGTTCCATGTTCTGAAAGCCCTCAAGAAAACTCGCGTGGAAAAATTGATCTTTGCAGTTTGAATGATGGTTCTGATTCACAGCCAAGCTCAACGGTCACCGTTTCCGCGCTCGCTTTCTTCTTCCTCCTCTCCCTCTGTGTCGCCGTTGCCTTTGTTGGCTGGAATTTGAGATGAAATACGTTTATGGATTTGTGTCGTGCTGTTGTCCTTCTCACCTCTTCAGTGTTAGAGCACTTCAGTTTGTTGTGAATGGATACTCCAGTGGGACAAAAGTGTCCAGCAGTCTCGTTTCCAAACGGCTTTGAAAGGTCTGCAGATTGAGGCCCCGGAGGCCTCGATTTTGTCTGCTGAGGCTTCTGGATTTGTCGCCCTTTTTGCAGCCGTTGACAGTCAAGTTGTCTGCCCGCCGCTCTTCCTCCCCCTGCAATCATGTCAAGAAGATAGCTGCTGGTTTGCTCTCCCGCGTTTGCTGTCCGGCGCAGCTTGCTTTGTGATACATGGAGAGTCTCGCATACGTAGCCTGGAAGTAAATGGTGGAAGGTTTTGCCGAGAGTAAATTTGCATGCTCAACTAGCGAGCTGGGAAGCACGTGACATCTTTCGGCCTGTGTGAATGGGGTCACGAAACGAGTTTCAAAAGGAGAAGACAAAACATGGCAATTGCTCAGTGGGCAGCGTGAGAGCGTTTTCTTTTCTCAGGTGTCACAATGTGGTGAATAAATAGCGGCGGTTGTTTCAAGGGCTTTGCATTATCCCAGTGAAGTGACGTTTCCGCCGCATGATTCATTTCTCCCTCGCACCTTGCCGTTCCGCTTCCAAGACGGTCCCGATGTTGAAGTTGGATCATTTCGCTGCTCATTGTGCGCTCTCATTTGCTGTGGGTGCCAGATGTCATTTTCTTTTCATCTCTTTCGAGTCTTTTTCTGTGAATTGTCCTGACACACTCTCACTCCTCTCCCCGTCCAATCCTTTTAAAGCTCTTTGAAAGCCTGTTCCGAGGCTGCGGTCTGCATGCTCGTTGTTGATTTGGATTCAGCTTCCACACCGTAACGTGGTATTTACATCGCAAGGCGTCGTCCAAAAATAGTGTCCGGCTCCACTCGTGTTAAAATGACGGAAAGTTTCATTTGGACAGACGTTCCCTGTAAATGTCAAACAAGGACTTGACTGAATGTTGATTGAAAGCCAACAGAACCATTTGGGAATGCGTCTTCATTTTAAGCATCGCCCGCGTCTGACGGCTTCATGTCGACAAAGCCATCTGATTTGGAAAAACGCAGTCCAGGAAAGTATTGGAGTGCACAGCAGAGTAGGCCAATGATAAAGCTGGAGGGACCACAAGCTGTCGCGACAACGACAAGAAGGTCCCTGACACCTTTTATTCGTCACTCTGACTACAAACATCGGAGGTCTTGTCCCCCCGGCGACTTCCCACCCAGACGCACTTTGACGACTGCGACCCCGACGTCTCGACAGTGACTCACGTTTGACATTTGTCCCCATAAGTGCTCACGACCCCCACCGCCCTGGTCACTGACTAAAGCGGTCAAACCGCCGCTGTTTTGCCTTGTTAAGGAACGAAGATACGATGGTCCCCGCTCCTGCTTGTGCTCACACACACACACACACACACACACTCAGACGAGTCTGTGTGCTGCAGAAAGACTTTATCCAACAGATGCTTCGAACAGACAGCATGGTAGCAGAGCGTGGTTTCAAGTTGAACAATACGAAAACTGTGGAATGCAGAGTTAATTCTTAAGTCCAAGCTGGTGAATGATGGCGCAGCCACATGCGTTTCTCTTAGGCATGAGTGACCAAGTGTTCGGGGCATCGGGGCTGACATCTTTTTAGCCCGCAGGCTGGATTGGATGTAAATAAGGATCAATGGGTGCATGGTGCTGGGAGCAGCATTGACACTGCAGTCAGCCTCAGAGCTTTGTGAGCGCACCCTGTCAAAATACGAGCTCGCGTGACCACGTGGGAGGAATTGAGACTTGATGTACGTGTCATGGGGGTGCAGGCAGGGTTAGGGAAGGAGTGAGTGTAGTAACGCCTTGTGTGTGCGTGGTGCGCTACCCCTTTTCCACACAAAACAAACTTGGTGCTTGTTCGGCGCCAGGGCGAGCGCTGTGCTAAGTTGGTGCCTAACAGGTTATTACAAAGATATTTTATGGCATCACTGGGAGGCGGCCCCTCACGTTTCCCGTAAGCACTCACCCAAAAGTATTTGTCATGCTGGTGAGGTAGAATCGGAGCATTTTCAAAGCATCACTCTCATCTCGCAACGTTTCCAGACACACAAACGCAAATCAACACTCGTGCGCAACAAACTGTTGGATTTATGGTTCCTTTGCGCTCGGGCTGTCAATGGAGAGGCGCCCACTTATCAACGGCAGCTTTAACAGCAACCCGCTGAAAACAGAGGGGGTGCGGAAAGACTGATCGTTTGTTTTGCGTCATCTCGAAGGAGTGACGACATTTGTGGCTGTCGGAATTTTTGTTCTCAGATGATAGAAATAATCAAACCGATGGCCGTGAATTTATACGCCACATCGCTCGTGCGTCTCAATTGCGCGTATTTGCTATTGACGCCCCCCAACCGGGGAACTATCAAGCGTTTTCACGGAATGCACGGAAACTGCACGAGAAATGAAATGCTTTCCAGCAGAGGTTCAAGAAAACAACAAGCAAGGATGCGCCGTGACCTGCGACTTTCGGGGTCGTTCTCATGAGTGGAAGGAACATGCTCGTTTAATTCCCCTGAAACGCTCAACTCTGAAAATAGAAAGACGGTGGTTTCCAAGTAACTTTAGTTGGCCTTCTAACCCTTTTAACCTTGTTTCAAAATGCACGAAGGATTCACGCAATTGTAGAAGCAAGACATGATGTAAAGTTTCGGCACATGTATATCGGTGATTTCACCGCTTGTGTGGTTCGGTGTTCAGGATGCATCTCGAAAAGAAATAGATTGATTTGAAATGTAATACATGCAAGCTGTCTTTGCATGCAATCCAGACAGTCATCAGCCCGCTGCTTTGCCTATTGATTGCATTTCTTGGACGGCACGTGTTGACCAAGGAATCTGCGATGCATTCTTTTTTTTCCTGATCTGGCCTCTTTTACCGCCAACATTGTCTTGAACAATATCGTACCGCCCGGTGGAGTTGTCACATTAGCGGATTTTACCCCGAGCCGGTAGCACTGTGGTTCTGGTTGTGACCGAGCGGAGCGCTCCGTTTTGCCGAAGTTGCTTCAGAGCACGATTCATCAAAAGTCAATTCTGCACAATTCACCGTTCACTTGAAATAACGAGCACGGCCTGCCTAGATATGATACAGTGTAACTACATCGAAAAATAAAACACATTTTAACTTGTGGATCTCAAAAAGCTTTTGCCTGAGAAATGAGTGGAAGCCCTTCACATTTTCCAGCATCTCCCTCCTTCGCACTGTAGCCATCATATTTCTCCCCCCCCCCCACTTTGATTTCACCCTTTTGCCTTTCTGGGCTCTCTGAGTCATCAAGCCACATCCCTCCAACTAGGGATCCAAACGCCTTGTGAAATGTGATCATCTTTCAAGTACAACGGCTCTGCAAATCCACCCAGCAGCCGAACTGTGGCCAAAGGATATGACTGCCATGTAATGAGGACGCTTGCGGCGCGACCAAGGTCAAGATCAACACACCAGATTCTCTTGTCAACATCACTGGGATTTCGAAGAACTCGAGAACAAATCATTCCAAGAGCTCAAAAGACATTCCGAGCCTCGGCACCGATAGCGGTTGATGACGACAATAGATCAGATCATTTTGGCCAAGCCCCAAAAGTTGCATTCGAACGCGATTGGGAGGTTAAGAGCTCTGAAAGGAGAAACTTGTGAGGTGCACTGTGATTTACGTTTGCGACAGTCGTTGGTTTGAGCCTGCACCTAATTCAAGATCAGCACCGACCGATTTCTGGTTTCATGCGTGCAGAGCCATGTCTCCCCCGCCACCCACCACATTTCATCCTTATCATTATCTTCTCACATTTCCTTTGCCGTCTCCTTTTTTTTTTTTTGTTGCTGCTGTTTGATCAGCTATGGCCATGGAAAGCAAAGAAGTGCGCTGCTCCCAAAGTAAATTGCACTGCTCGGGCACTCCATCGGTCACTGTGTCCCTGTTGTCCCTGCAGGATATTCGGATCTTATAGCCACCCTTGTTTGGAGTCTATTATTGGTATCCCCCCATGAAAGGAAACTGAACATCACAGCGTGCGTGATCATAATGGTGGCATGCCAAATTCATAGCTTCGTGCTGAGTTAGAGACGTCGAAGACCTTCACCAGCACGTTTGCAAACATGCTTCATTGCAGATGTGATTTCATGTCATACTGGCATCGCATGTGGCCATATGGACGTTTTCTGTTGTTTCGTATTCAGCGGCAGTAAATTTGTTGGCTTGGAGAAAAAAAATACAGATTTCTCACCAACAAGCGGAGAACACAAACCGTAATGGTAATGGACGAAGGCATGAATGCCTGCATCAAAACCTGCTCTTGAGAAAGGAGAGTGCTTGACTTTAGCCAGCTGCCCAAAATGAAAGAATTTGGATTGAACAACGGCACCAATTTGCCAGTCCAATTTTGAAAATACTGTCCAGTTTAACACCCAAGTTTGAGATTGTTGGCTCAAGATAAGGAGCCAGGAGCCAGGGGGCCCAAGTCCGCAGGACGGGATGTATAGGGGCCACATGGACCAAACACCATGATTTCTGTCTTCATTGAACTTCAAGAAATGTAGTGCCATCCAGGTCTTGATGTCCTCCTGAAAGGATAAAAGTGGCCTCAATGAAAAAGCGTCTTTCTTGCTTAGTGGGAAATTAATCTGACAGTCATCTGCATCGCAGTGGAAGGAAATACCAGGGAGCAGATACATTGAGAACAGCAGAGGCCCCAGAATTGAGCCCCGTGGAACACCACACGACAGTGGGGCAGCTCGTGACTCAGAGCAACCAAGGCTAACACAAAAGCTTCTGTCCACTAAATAGGACCTAAACCACTCAAGGGCGCTACCGCCAATGCCCACCAGGTGCTGCAAACGAGCCAACAGAATACTGTGACCCACTGTATCAAAGGCTGCAGTTAAATCCAATGAAAAAACCAGACACCCACAGGCTCCAGAAGCTTTTGTCATGACATGCTAGTTGCAGAACCAATGCGTCTTCCCTGTTGCCTCGCTTTTAATCAGGTCTCTTTTGTCTCAATTTTCGCACCTTGTTCATTTGATGAATCATAATGCATCACTGTTGCTCTCCACTGATGCACTGACAGACACCCGGGCAATGCTGAACAAACAGATGGCATGTCTCTCGGCAGATCACCATCAAAAGCTGTGCCGCTCACCTGCTCATATGAGTCACGCGACTTTCAATCAATGTTATTCCCCCGGTAATTGTTTTCTCCCCAAGGATTATTGCAAGTTGATTGGGGTGGAACAAGAGACACACAAACGCCATCTCATTTTATTTGCCAGCCTTTATTTGTTTACCGCATGATTAATTGATATGTCTGAACAAGGACGGACACAATCCAATGCGATTGTTTGCGCATAGCCTCACTCGGAGAAAAAGAATCTGCATATTTATCGGTTCTGTCCGGATGTTTGATTAATGCATTGCTCGAGCGCTCTGTCACGATAAATTGTTGGAATTTCTGCACTGAAATCTGTAAATGGTTACCACACATCCGAGGTCGAACGCTTTCAATCCTGGCAAATAGTGGAAATCCTGGAAGTATAAACGATTCATTCCAGGGATGGAATCTTGTCATAGGCATGTCATTACGACAAGTGGGACCTGCACCATTCAGGATGTCTCATTTACTAGCCCCCTTCAACTGACAGCATATGCTCGGCGTATTGCCTTCAAGGCAAGGAGACTGCTGACCAAATGCATCTGGCACCACAGCATTGCGACAAACTGTTGATGAAGTGCAGACACCCCGAGAGGAAACCACACGCGACTCACTCACTGACCAGCTGATGCTCCGCATTGGGCATGCGGGTGTGTGTGTGTGCCTGCGTTACTCCTTGACATAAATCTCTGAGCATTAATACTTGCTCACAAGGATCACTGGATTGTTGGATGTATAGATTACAGTATAATAAATGGATGTAGAAAAATGTAAGGATGGATGGATGGATTTGGAATGATGGATAGATTGAAAGATGGAAAAAGTGACGGGTGGATCGATACACCGGTAAATCAATGGATGGAACAATGGATGGATGGAAGGAATGGATCGAACAATCGATGAATATATGGATGGATGAATAGATGGTTTGAAGAAAAGTTGGATGGATGTGTAGAACAATGGATGGATGGATGGTAGGGCAGTGCATGAATGATTGATGGATAGTTGGATAGATTGATAGAGCAACGGATGGATGGTAGGATAGATGAAAATATGGATGTAAGGGTTGCATCATGGTTGCATGGATGGATGAAGAATTGGATGGATGGATCGACAACCCGTCTATACATGAAGGGGAGTGTCGCAATGACAAAAACAGTCCACAATTCCAATTTGGATGATGAGACAAAGGCAGACATCTCATTGTAAACTCCATGGAGAAGTTACCTCTTGAGAAGATGTGCACTCCTCTGGAAGCCCTCATTCACACTCTCTTCACATGCATGCGTGAGCCCATTAATTCAGCCGTTGATGACTTTTGCAATTTTGCTAAGCAAATGACAAAATACTCAGGAGTGTGTCGCCGCCAATGAGTCAGTCTTTTCCCAAGCTGCGTACAATTCACCGGTTGGGGAACTGCACTTGCTCTAATTCCACACCGTGCTTTCCGTTACGTTTCCCTTCACTCTGCTTTTTTTTTTTTTTTTTTTTTTATTTCCGCGGCCCCCAACTCCGCCAAACACCCCCTCCT
>CAAKHF010004868.1:17564-28989 GCA_901007745.1 Hippocampus kuda
AAATTATACTTCTTTGTGTCTTTTTGTGACTATCTCATCCCCCCCTTTCGTTGGAATGTGCACTGCTCATATCCAAAGTGGTGCAAAGTGAAACGCTGGGTAATCTCTCTCAGCAGGACAAAAAGACATTTTAAAGGGGGCGTATATTCATGCAGGCAAGGCGTGGCTAGAGAAAACATGAATCGCTCATTTAAAGTCAAACCCCAGAAACAGTGGAGAGCTAAAACGAAGATCAAGCAACATTGCGTTTTGCTACATATATATTTGTGTGTACGCGTAGGCAGGTATGTGTGTATACACGCTGTGCTAAACAGCGCATGCGTCTCCCTCCGTGTGTGTGCCGACGTATGCAACGACGGGTCAACCTGTCTTACAAAGGTGAGCGGTTTATGGCGCAAGGCTAAGAAAGATGAACCCCTGCTGTTATTGATGACACCAGAGCTGGATGACTGTGTTAGAAAATGAGATCTGCCTTCCTGTGGAGAGCTTTGGGATGAATTGCCCATGATGGACTCCGGTTTGTTTCGGCAATGAGCTCCTGCCCCTCCCTCAAAAAAATAAAAAAGTGTCCACATTTGGACCCGGTGAATTATTTCCTGAACGCAGCTGGCATCCCTCGCCTGGCGTAGTCACGATAACAATGCAAAGTATCATTAGATGTCAGCATAGCGCCGCATGCGCATGAGCTTGTTTTTATCACTGCGCTTTGAAGTAGCGTCTCGCATAAAACAATTAGAACCATCTCATCATCATATGCAGTCTAACTTAAACAGCAGAGGATCTGCTCTCCAAGTTGCTATAAAGGGAACAGGCTCAGTGAAAACACACCCATTGCCTTGTCCGGGGCAGTGCGCACTAATTAAAACCAATTATTGAAATATAATATTCAATTTCTGCTTCCTTAAATGACACACAGTGGACCTTTAGCACAACAAAGCAAGGCGCAATTCAGTAAAAGCACAAGAAGTCATAAAGGACACATAAATGTTGTATATTTATTCTAGGCACTCGAGCAAAACAAACATAGAACATATTAGGCATCTATTGTTGTTACAGCAACCACGGTTTAGTTTGACTTTATCCACTTGAGATGCCATAACACTTATTACAGTAATCTCCTTCTGCTTCTCTCGTTTTCCTAAAGTCTTTCCACTGGCTCCAAGTCAGCTGTTGGGTAGATATTAATAGAAATCACGGAATGGTTCAGGGTCCTGAATACATTCAGGAAATGCTGATTGAATATAAGCCCAGTCGGGCTCCGAGGTCTGCAGACTTGGGCCAATTCGGTAAGCCCAAAGTTCGAAAGCAAACACGGTGAAGCGGCAATGAGCTGCTATGCCGCACGCAAATGCAAACGTGAAGTCAGCCCCGAGTAAAAACAAATTGGTCAAAGAACAAATAAATGTTTCCTTACCTATGTCGGAATTCGTGTCGTTTGCCAACGTTCCCCCTGCTCAGCTCGATATTTAAAGCATGTGGCTGGTCTCGCACTGCAATCGGGGGGGAAAGCCCCCTTTGTCACATGCATATTTTATTTCCCAATCATGTTGCGGTTGGAGAAGTGCCAGAACTGGCCGACGGACTTCCAGTTACGGTGCGTGTACTCTGCTTCTCTCCCGAAATAGCAAACATATTTTGTGTTCCAGCTTACTCCCACATCGAAAGCCTTCTGCGTGGTTATTAGAGATGTTTGTTGACTCGAGGCCTGACAGTTTTATGTTTGCCTACTCAACTGTTTGCTCATTCTTACACGGTGTCTGATTCGCCGCATGATTGCAGTCCCTCAGTCTGTGCTGAGGGAGAAGAATCTATCGAGCTTCGCCGTCTTGAGGAGTTGTCATTTCAAATTGCCTCCGGATGATTCACGACCTCATTAAACACAGACACACGGGGGGGAAAAAAAAAAAGTTAGCCCTGAATGTGTCACGAAGCAGCTGGCCAAATTTGTGACCTTGCAGCCAAGTCTGTTGTGGATTCAAAGTGTCTGATTGTTATTGTCCCCCTTGTTTGTTTGTTTTCAGGTTAACCGGGTTCCAGCTGCCATCGCCCATCGTAAGCACAGGCTCCAGGCTCACATTGTGGCTGCTCTCCGACTACGCGGTGAGCGGCCAGGGATTTAAAGCATCCTATGAAGGTAACATTCCTTCATTGTTTCCCATTAGAAGAGAAAACGACGCTATCTATCATCCCGGTGACCGCTTTAAAGAGATGTTACTAAAAGGCAGAAAAGAACGCTCCCCAAGGGCGAGGAAAAGACTCGCGTTATCTGCAGATGGCTTGTTCGGGAAAACATCACGGTGAGATGTCCTTCGTTCGAGCGCCTTTGGACGAAGACCGACGTGACGGAGGAAAGCTTCCGCCATGACTGATTAGCACGTGCTCGCGTGGCTTCATTGAAAACCGCCGGATCTGGCCAGGTTATTAGCGCTTTCCTCACGGCGCAGACCGTGAGGCTTCATCACGGTCACATAGGATTCTTTATGAGCCGTGTTCTAAATGATATTAATGACCGCACTCCTCGGTCCTCCTGCGCGGGAGGTACGGTCAACCCGGGGAGGGGAGGGGAAGATGAGTCGGTCGACTAATGAGGCTAATTACCTGACAGAGGGACTGTCAGTCGTTTCGAGCTCCCGCGACTATCGGGATGTGGCTCAATGGAGCAGCGTCAAGTCCCGGGGGAGGCTTGAAGACCACCGAGCGTGGCAAAGTGAAACGGAGGAGCGAAAGAAAATGTTGACTCCGTCCACAGGGGTGCAACTTATTTCTTGTTTTGTTGTGAACCTTCTGCATATCGTTGCTGTTGGAAGACTCGGCCCAGGCGAAGCTGACAGTATTTGACTTCCATGTTGTTGTCATCGTTGACGTCAAATTTGATTTGGTGCGCATGACGGGGATGCTTCATGAGACAGAGGCGTAGCGTTGGACATCCCACTTAGTGCAACGGATTTGGTGTGCACGTAGCATGAGAGGATGGGGAGAGGTGGACTTTTTGGAAAAAGAAGAGGCAGCAAGCAAAAGTCAAGTCTTGATTGAGTCCGATGATCATATTACATTACAAATCAGTTTCGGTGTCATTTTTCTTCAGCGGATAATCTATCACTCATCCATCTATATCATAAAACCCTTTCATTTCCTTATTAGTTGGGAATCCTTCTTAAGTAGATGATTTATTCCGACAAGCGAGAATATATCATGGACTTGGTTATATGAAACAGCCTGTCAGATTTCTTCTTTGATAGCGTGCATATTTTTTTTTTTTTGTGGGGGGGGGGGGGGGGGGGGCATTTGCATTCTTTGATGGCTTTGGACACCGAAATAAAATATCCTCATGATAATATTTAGTCCCAATGGAATTTAAGAGAATGGATCGATTAAGCAGAAAGCTATGCGGCCCATTTAAGGTGATTGAAGTAAAACAAAATGAGTGGATAACTTTACTTTTTTTGTCCATGTCCTGCACTTCTTAATGACTTGTGTACAAATGCAGATTAAAAAAAAAAAAAAGAAGAAGATCCTGCAAGTGTTGTTGGCCACTTTGAATAAATCATTGTTTGCTCAATAGTCATCATGAACAACGTTTGGAATTGAACTCCAAAGTCTTCCTGCCGGTTCCTAATGGGGGGGGGTTGCACAGAGTCGGCACTCGGCGAAGTTCTTTTCTCCTCCTACACTCCCGCTGGAGCTCCAGCCAACTGCTGCACATACGGCATGAATGTAACATTTACTTGAGGGAGACGTGATATTTGCATAATTATAAAGTATAGCATGGCTGATTAGTGTCGGGGGGCATTATCCATAATTCAGTTCAGTTACTTTTCTCCGAGCGAGTTTATCATCAGTACAGGCTGCACGACGGCAGCTTATTGACCTTATTTGAGCATTCGTGCCACCGGCTCCTTATGTTTGCAAGAACTCTTTTGGTCTGAGAACATCTCTTCGACGTTACTTTCAGCCCACACATCAAATAAGACAAACTGCGACCTGGTAAACTGCCTACACCCCTTCCAAACAAAATGTTGATCATGGCTGAGACCAGTGGAGAATCTCCCGTTACCATGACAACCTTCAGACTCCCCTTCCTTATCATCTCCCACCTATTTCCAATCTATTCACTCAAGTTTACTCAGTAGCTCAAGAGAAACCAGAGAAAGGGCAGCATTTTTTGCAGTGCACTCTCTTTCTTATTTTCCCTTCTCATTCCCCTCTCAACGACGATACCGGGTTACTCTTTCCTGAACAGCTCTCCCCGAAGTAACGGGATAATGATCCAGTTGTGCGGCGCAGACTTTGTCTTTCGTCAGCTGCGCAGACAACGCGTCTCCCAACTGGGTCAGCCAAAGAGGAAATTGCATGAATAAACAAACGTTGCTGCCCGACGGAGGCACTCTACTGTATAATGAAATAATTTCATGTTTTTACATGCTTTTGTTTTTTTTTTTTTTTTCTTCTGACTTATGGACCAGACACATTGAAGCATCGCATGGTGCAAACGAGGCATGATTTGAATAACGATGTTTCGTCGTGATATTCAGAGTTTCATCGCAAAAGGTTCAGTCATGTGCCCAGTGGCCGTTTGCCCTTTTATTCTCTGTAACAAACGCACACGCGTGTTTCTTCCGAATTGTTGTTGTCATTCGAAGCAATACTTCCTGTGGAGGAGAGATAGTCTCAATTTATCCTGGCGGCTATTAACGCTCACTCGAATTTGTCACTTGCAGGCATTTGTGCGAACATTCTGGGTCCGCATGGTGGATGAAGCCAAAACGGCGTCCAAGAGACGCGAATGTTTTGAAGCCGACCGCTTCATCCTCTGACACGCTTGTCATCAAGCGACGATGCGGCTTCAAACTAAAATGGCGTGGTGGAAAAGGATGCTTCAATATTTGAACAGGATGTTTTATTATTGTCTTGATTTTTATTTCATTTTTTTTGAAAAAATTCTTTTGACGCTTCCTTCTGGGCTTTTTTTTTTGTTTTCCGGGTGTGTGGACAGGAAGCTGGAGACGAATTGTCGCCGACGCTAGAGAGCATGCGTTCAAATAAAGTGACTGCTTTGTGTCTTGGGTCGAAAACACAAACGCGCGTGGACAAATATGTCATCCATGTGAACCTGCGACCGGATGAGTTTGCCAGCCCCGCAGGGGCCGAATGCATGAACGCGCATCCACGTCAGAGATGTAAACTTGTTTGTACCTGTGACTTGATAGATTTAATAGGATTCAAGCTCACGGAAGAAACGTTCCAAACACCTCCTGTTTTATTCATACGATTCAAGGAAATGCAAGAGCGAGTGGCTGTGTGAGTTTCTGCTCAACACGTTGCAGGTTATTGCCGCTGTCGAGTGTTTGGGCTTGAAATGGATAAATGGCAACCGAGGAGATTGCGTTAGTCCAGCACGATGCATGCATGGAAGCCACAAAGTAAATGGGCTTTGCTTTCCAGACAATCGACCAAAGAGAGGTTTCCTTCATGCCAATCTGTATTTTTTTCTGAAAGACGCTCCGTGCCTCCTACTGTTCTCATCGTGACTGCACTTTGAGAGCGCCGAGCCTGCGTGCAGGTCGCGGTAGTGGCTGGGCCTCAACTGGTGTGCATAAAGCGGAATGGGAAGGAAGGGCGAATCGTAGTTAAAATAACGGAGGTGTGAAAGGCTTACCCAAAGGTAGACGAGGGTGACTCACAGTTGCGAGCAAGAGCGAAGAGTGAAGAGCAGGTTGGAAGCCCAGCGGCACAGTTCACGCATCATTATTCCTGCACAGTGCTCACCGTCCTCTGCAGCCAGCCGTGCATTTTTTTTCGTTTTATTACTCGTTCATCTCTCACCCAAAATTGCTCAAAATGATCTCGTTACCTCACATCGCTGTTTCTTACCTCTGTTTTTGGGCAGGAACCCCCAAAAAACCAGAATGAATATGTATGTATAGAGAAAGAGAGAGAGAGAGAGAGATTTTAACGTACTCGATCTTGACACTTCTAAAAGCCAAAAGTTTGCGCGTGCATTTATTTATCAGTTGTTTTCTTTGGCACCAGCGCACAATCCAAAATCCGCAACTTTACCTGAGTGTGTACTTAGAAATCCCGCTTGACTTCTTGTAAATGTCAGCTTCCCAACCCTCAGGATTGCAGGCTTTGATGTAATTACAGCAGCGGCCTCCCCACCTCTATTTCCCCCATCCATTCAACATCCTGCCATCGGCCACGACGATTTGAGAAACCGCCGCCTCTTTGGAATGGTTGTTTTGATGGCTTATACAGTAGTTTGAAGGCTGACTTGCGTCTTTACAGTACGATGAAAAATGAGCAGTGGGCTGAGTGGGATAGTATGATGAAGTAGGCTCACTTTCCGATGGTTCAAACTTTTATGATGACGAAGGGCTACGTAAAATTCACGTAAAAAAAAAAAAAAAGAAAAAAAAATATACATAATATATATTATGAGCCGTGCTCTAATGATATTAAAATGAGTTTTTGTTTTCTTTGTATGTAGTTTTGGTACCCCCCCCCCAAAAAATTATATATATATATATATATATATATATATATATATATATATATATATATATATATATATATATATATATATATATATATACTGTATATATATATATATATATACTGTATATATATATATTTTTTTGGGGGGGGTACCAAAACTACAAACAAAGAAAACAAAAACTTCAGAGTGCAGTGCTCCAAATACAAAATGAATGAATTGCAACATGTTTTAAAAGTCACACTTTTCTTTTTCATCCAGTCTCTTGACATGTCGTTTTCTAATCCTTATTGTCAGGCAATGTGGTGCTCATTTTCTTGTAAATAAATATCCTGTCTGTCCCGAAACCATTTCTTTGACTCTTGATGCTCATTCACGATGCCACTTTTTGTGTCCTCCTAAAAGTCATTTCATTCTTTCTCCTTCGGCCTCTCTCCCCCCTTCGAGATTAGCCGCCTTTGCTCGTGAGTATACTAGCCCTTTTCTCCCACGTGTTTCTCTCTGCACAATCCCTGTTTTGTGTGGATTAGAGGCTGTATTGTCTCCAGATTAGATTGTCATTGTTTCAGGCTGGGATGAGGCAGGAATTGCTCACCGAATAGACATTCACCCACCAGTTAGTTGGGTTTATATTAGAAATGCCTCGGAGTCAGGGTGGAATTATAAAGCACTGCAAACCAAAGCCATTGTTGAATGAATACCTCACTGACAGTGTCAATCAACTGTCATGGTATGCTGGCGGGCGTCTGCAAAGGCCAGATTGACGATTTGGGTGATGAACCGGTGTGTCTTTGTCGTGCTCCAAAGCAGTTCTGCTCGCTTCGTTAAGAAAATGTGGATATGTCCTCTTCTTCGGTTTCCATCAAGCAAACATTGTTTTTGTGTGCGTCCTTTAGGATACGGCGTCCCAAATAGCACGGGCTGAAACATGGCGACAGAACAAATGATGACCTACAACTGTTTTTGTTTTTCTTCCACACGGTTTTATTTCTTGATTGAAATGTTGCTTTTTTTCATCCCTGGGGCATCCGTGTCATCGCTTCCAACACCGAGCCAAGATCCATCTGACCGTCACGTTTGGTTTGGTCCCCGATAGTGTCGCGGGTCGTCGCTTCCTCTCTTAGACCGATTGGAATGCAGATCCGGAAAGTATATTCAGAGACGGCAACGTCGGCGACTTTGGTAAACCCCTGTTTATAATTAAGCAGCTGCACAATAAATCCAATTAGGATTCCAGCCGTGTTATCTTTTGTGATTAAATACCCAGATGGTTATGAACAGGAACGGGTGCATTTTCACTCCAGCTATAATTGATATCAACCACCCCGAGCTCCTACTTGGCTGCGGTCTTTAATCATTTATCTCGCATACGAGCTCTTCTCTAATGTGTAGTCGTTCATCAGCAAAGAGTTATCGATCAAGCATGGCTCCGGTCCCTCCAAGACCTTATTGACTCCAGACTTGTTAGCCAGATAAATATCAGAGGTCAGTCATGAGGTCAAGGGAATTTTCTTTGGGGCTTTTCACAACAGTTACAGGATACATATTCTGTCGATTGTCGTCAATAAGCGTGGCGTGCACCTTAAAGAGATCTAAGTGAGCCCGAGTGGAGAACGTGGACGCTGTGTATTCAAGTAGATGTGCACCGATGACTCTGCGAGGCCGTATCGTAGAGCTGGCGTCACATTTCCGAGGAGGGAAAAAAAAAAAAAATGTAATGCCAGCAAATTACCCCTCTCGACAGCCGCAGCTTTATTTTTGGGACAGATTAAAATCATTACATGGTGCGCATTAAGGAAGGCCAGAGCTGGTCAGATGCCATCGCTAAAAGGGAGGAAAGGCAATTGTACCCCGACGGTAATGCATTCGAAATGGAGAAAGATCGGATACCACAAAGCACGAGCCAGGTGTGGCTTGCTTCACTCTCTCCTTTTAACTACAATATAATCATCATGCATCATGCGTGACCGTTCAACATACTGCAAATGAATTAAAGGTGGTTGGTATTAATGTGGTTGCGCTTGCCAGCTGCAGGACGGTCGAAAGCGAACACCGTGGTCCTATTTCTAATACATCGTCAGCCAATCGCTCGTCTTATTAGCAAGTTATGAAATATGAATCATTCAGAACCGGTGGGGCTGAAGAATTGTGGGTGAAAGGACGGTGCTCTTCAGGAATTAGAAAAAAAAAAAATCTCGCAGTTCAAATGGTTTCCCCATGTCGTCACTCTTGGATTTTACACCACCCCCTAAATATGTGAACTCGCTGCATACACAAGGCGGGCGACTCGGTATTCTTTCAGCAAACCCGCGTACGTTATACAAATGTGAAATCTCTTGACGGCTCCGCTTGACTTTAAACTCGGCATGGCACTCACATGCTCGTAAAGGACAACACATTGCAGTGGTTATTACCGATTCAAGATCCAATATAAATGTAGCATAGCCGCGCTTTCAAAAGCTCCGTAATTTGCCGTAGCGTCCGCCCGCCCCCCACCCCATAAGAACAAATGCCAGCACAAATCAACAAGATTTAAGCACACGGACCCGACCCAGAATATCGCTCTCCGAAGCTCCACTGGGGAGGGAAGCAAGAAGGTGGAGATTTTAGTGGAGTGGACAAGGTTGAGTGAAGGCATTGACGAGTCGTTCCAGCGTGCCTCTTCTACCTCGAGCCAGTGCTGCTTTTAACTTAATGAAGGAGACAGTTAATAAGATGTCCATCGACACTCCTGTTTTTTGTCAATGTGACAAAGACAATCGGATCTTTCTGTCTAACTGGAAGGGAGACGGCTTGCATTGCGTTGTTTCTTTGTAGCCGAGAGAGATGCAACATAAGAAGGCTTTGAATCACGATTGCATTTGTGGAGTGCATTCCAACGTGGCCCGTGTTCGAGAGGTTCCAGGTTGACAGCATCCCGAGCGAAGCGGTGCATATTCATTTGCCTCGGCACGTTCACGGTCTGGCACTTCCTGTTGGCATATTCCTCTCTGGTGTGCCGCGACTGTTTCCAAGGCAACCCGGCGAGCTGGGGAGAGAGAAGCCTGGCGGAGGGAGGGGCAAAGCGGGGCAAAATAAGGAAAACAAAGACAGACGTCATGCGGATTTCTTTTCAACGCGTTCGTTATTATCCGTCAGTGTTTGCCTGCCTGCTTTATTTGAGTGCAGGTATAATTAATCGGACTGTCTCATAATGTGATGCGGTGTATTTCTAGGTCGCTACTTCTGAGCATTTTTTCTTTTTTTTTGTCGCTCCAATCTGTACAATCTTTTTTTTCTTCTTTCTAATCTTTCTGCACATCACAGATGAAGTCAATTGATATTGTTGAACAGCCGGCAAATAAGATGAAGTCTCCGTTTTTTAATTTTTTTTTCATTTTAATACCTGAATCCATGCTACACAGATGGCGTGATGATTGTGGATTTCCTCGAGGCTCCCCTTGCTTCACTATTAGCCGTAGCATATTGCATTGGACATAATTTCCTTGTACAAATATCATCTCTGCATAATCTTTACATCTCACCCGACACTGCGGGCCGCCGTTTTATTGAGTTTGGTGTCAGCACACGCAACCAGGATTCATACATAAAGCACACCGGATGGATTGCAAGGCGCACTGTCGATTTTTGAGAAAATGAAAGGATTCTAGGTGTGCCTTATAGTCCGAAATTACGGAAAACAACTCTGACGGTGCGTCGGTGTAATCCGTTACAGGAAACATGTTTAACCCTTGTGCGCCAAAACATCCCATAAAAGGACTGTTGACGTACAAACTAAAATTAGGTCATGATCTATTAACATGTTAAAGGCGCTAACTTGTCCATATTGAATAGTCCGAATTCAATGTTTTTGTTTTTTACTTATATGCAGATGATAGTTACTTATACCCATAGCACAATACTGCTTTTTATTGCTTTGATGTCCATAGAGGGCACCAACCTAAATAAGTAATGTATGGATAGGTCTGACGCCACTGAACATTTTGAGTGGTCGCAAGAAAAAAAAGGATTCAGAAATGACTTTGATATTACACTTTAAAGCCACCGTTCCATTATGGTGCCTTTCTCCTATGTGTCGTTAAAAAAAATCAACGCACAAGGGTTAAAAAGTGTTTTACTCATGTAAAAGTTTTGCAGAGAACATTTAGTTGAAAGACATATTGCTATGACATAAACCGGAACAGAGAGAATGACACAATATAGGGTCGCCTTTCCCAGACACCCAGAGAGACGCCATCATTCTTCCAAAGTCCAGAGGTTGTCCTTTGAGACCACTTTCATGCTCGTCGAGTCACCGGAAATGGGAAGGAAAATGGCAAGGAAAGGAGATTAAGAAGTGCGGAGGGTGTGATGGATGGCACGCTTCTTTGGCGTGTGCACGGCTTTCGCGTGAGTCGATGCGTGTGTGTTGGTACAGGTTTGTGGGCACTCGATCACCTTTGCATGGCCGCTTGGTGCTCTGTGGACAAGCGATGCGTTGATGGACGGCGGGCATCCTTTGCCGTCTCAGCAAGAGGAAGCGCGTCAAGCGTCTTGACCCCACGCGACGAGCCACGTCACGGTTCTCCCATCCTGGTGAAATATTGTGCCGCCGCGATAGCCCAACCCTAAATGGGGAGAGAGGTTTGGGACGAGGCTTTTCACAAAAGTTTCCAGTTTAAAACTGCACGATGCTGGATCTTTTTGGATATCTTCAAGCAAGATACTGCAAAGTGAGGCTGCTTATGTTGCTTGTAGTGTGAAATGACGTACAAAGTCGATCCTTGAACAGTGGCCTTGGGCCAGTCAACTGAATGCATTTGAAATGGAAGTGAAGCGAATATGGTGACGGAGAGACGCCAGTGAACAGCGTAGTGGCATGAAAGCCATTTTGTCCTCCACCGAGTCCCCGCGGAGACACTGAGTTGCATCCAAAGTCCAGCACATGCTCTG
>CAAKHF010004869.1:0-16645 GCA_901007745.1 Hippocampus kuda
CCTATGTCAATCGACTTATGTCTTCACAACATGTGAAATAACCAGTACACACTCACACACACACACACACACACACACACACACACACACACACACACACACACACACACACACACACACACACACAGGGCTGACACACGGAGCAGGTAATCGGCTCACCACTGTTAAGGGGTTAGAGCATGGAAGAAAAGTGTTCTCACCAAGTGTATCCTGTCTTTTGACTGGATTAGAGCTCACTTGCGTTTTGGTCCTGGTGCTCCATCCAGATGATTTAGGGGTGGGGAATGTACCTGTTCCTGTGTTGCCTGCTTTTTTTTGTGGTACAAATAATGCTTGGAAAACAAAGATGAAAATTCACACTCATTCTAATGTAATTTTGGACCAACTGGCTACAATGTTGGGTATATCTGCACAATCTGAGCTGTATTTTAAATACTGCCTTTATTAAATAATAATAATAATAATAATAATAATAATAATAATAATAATAATGATAATAATAACAATAATGCTTCGTTTTTAAATTACACTGTCAACTACTGGTACTACGTTTATTACTTTCACTTGTACACTGCATTAAGCATCGTACTGAGCAATTTTACCGATATTTTGCCCTTCGTTAAAAGCTCAAGGAATAACCTCTACTTAAAATATGTTGTAGTGAGTATCCGCTGTATGAATAAAATGTTTAAAAATTGATTTATTCAGACAAAGCAAAATTATAGATCCATGCATCACATGTGCGGGCCAAAATTGGCTCAGCCCATATTGTGAGATGCACATGGCAGGTGTACCTCATGAAATGGTCGGGAACGGATTAAGTTCCCTGCATCCACTGATGGGTTTCATTTAGAAATTGAAGACATTTTGGAAGGAATTCACAATGTTTCCACATTATTATTGATAAGGAAGATGGGAGTTGGGGGGGGGGGGGGGACGTGTTGAACACCAACAACTCAGACAGTTCACATTTCTGTTTCGTAATACTACTTGTAGTACCCCTTCCTTTCCGATGCTTTTCCCACCATAATTCTTTCTTGTGTGCAACCATGCATGGGAACAGAGACCTCAGCTGGCCATTTGCGGGAATTATTTTAGGCAGCTTTTCGGGTTTGACGACCTTTCTACTGTTAGATGCTTAAATTCTTATTACACGTTGCCGTTATAGTCAAACATAACATCCCTTCCATGACTTGAAGTTGAACTACATTATTAGAAGTAAGATTTCATCGCGACATTATAACAAGAGCAATATTCAAATCTAAAATGTGTAAACCCTTTTATGCACCATGTGTTGTGTTTGTCTTTGTTTTTATTTTTAAACATCAAATTTACAACTGTATCAGTTACTTTTATCTCGGTCGTTTCCTTTCCCTCTTATTATTATGATTTTTACCCGATGCACTACATTACTGGTTCAGTGCAGACATGTTTAATTGTGTTCTATGAATAAACCTGACTTACTCATTATTGTATATTACGTTTTGTAATTTCAACCGTTAAACATCCACAATACGAATTTGGCAAACTTTAAACATCAACGATTCTGTTAGTCTCACAGACATAATTATGTCACTGCACATCGAATACCTAAACACACTGACCGAGATAAGCGGAATGAAGTCCAATACGAGAGCAGTGTCAAAAAGTTATGCCAAAACATTATACAATCAGTTTTAATACTTCACCATACTGTGGGGTTTCTCAATGTGCCCCAATCTTAAAGCAAAAATCATGGAAAGAACCAATAGTATACTGTAGGTACATAGCTGGGACACATTTCTTCTTTATTTAGCCGGCGCTCCAGTCCCTGTACATGCTCTATTATTAGACAAACTGTTGCAGAGATCACTTGTGTCAGCTGACTGTTGCTTTGGTTTGGCTGTTAAGGAACAATACATCACTCGAATTATGCAAATAATCCATTTCGACCATAGATTGGGTTATATGATGAAGAAATAATCGATCGACTGGAGGCTACTTTTTTTTTTGTCCTTCACTTCTTATATATAAGCGTACAGGTTCCAGAAAAGATACATAAAAGAGCATACTATTAATTAATTATTGAGAGAGTTAGATAGCTAGCTAAAAAGCTAGCTAGCTAGATAGCTCACGCATGACTTGCGTCCTGGCTGATAAATGATTCGACTATTGAGTATGTTTGTGGTTGGAGAGTAGTTCTTGTTAAATTGAATCAGAGGACGACTGTCAGGTAAGACAATATTCCTGAGATAAGAACAACAGATGCAGCACAGGCTTCTTTCCGTGGCGATGGTGGGACGTTGCGTATATGGGTACATATAAAAGAGAAGCTCAGAGGAACTTTTTATGGACTCTTCATTAAGGCAATCTGTTTTACATGAAATAAACATTTACGTTTTCGCTGGCATTGACACGAAACTGGTGACAAATGAACACATTCACAAAAAGCCTTGAGAAAAATGTGAGGAAATCCCAAATGATTTTAATGGATGAAAAGATACTTTAAAAAAATCAAATTCAGTTCCATTTTACATTTGAATAAAATAAGTACTTCATTGTCAAACAAATTGGGGGTTGTGCTATCTGGCGGCACAGACTCTTTTTACATTCTATACCACCAAAAATGTCTGCAGCAACGCCTTCTCAGGACGATGATGTGATTTTGAATGAATCGGTTCCCGCACAGGACACAAAAAGGTCAGTTGTATCCTCATCTACGCCAGATGGCCTTGCTCACTTGTTGGCAAGCAGCGCTCGTCCCACAAGCATGAAGATCAATCCAGAGAGGAGCTCCAGGGGCACGCCAGCTGCAGCCACCATGAACGACAGGCCATAGAGCACCGATACCTGGATATCGATACATGTCTCCCCTCTCTCCTGGAGGACGTAACGCTTCACATCCACCAACTCCATCCAAAGTACGAAGAGCACCAACACAGACAGGAACAAGCATGCTGTGGAGAAACAAAAATTGGGCGACTAATGCCATTCGACCCTTCCTGTTTTTACTATTACCATGGTAGCAATGTTTACCCACCCCGCAGTAATTCAACAGTGAGTGAGTTAGATGCGTCAATGTGTGCAGGGTGTGACTGTCATGTACCGCACAGCGTACACCGGCAATGACTGAAAAAAATGTGTTTCCTCTGCAAAATACATTATATACAAATCACCGTCCTCTCGTCTTTTCAATAAATTTATGACGTTGATGTCTGCGGAAGTATGTTGCAGCACATCCATGATGTGTTCCAGCGCACAAAATAAACGCATGGGTGGGCGAGCAATCATTTCCTGGCTCTGATCTCTATAAAAACACCTTTAGGGTGAAGTAGAACAAAGATGATGAACTTCGCTCTTCCAACATCATGACCTGACCTCACAAATGTTCTTCTTGATGAATGAACAAAAGTCCCTTAAATATATTCCGCGTGTTGTAGATTGCCCAAATTGTAAGAATTGCTTTAGCTGCAAAAGGGGGCAACTGCACCATACTATTGTCTATCCACTGTATATTTAACACAACAGACCAGTAGTGCTCTTCGCATAGCTGACAGCTATTTTACCAGCAATGATGAGAAAGGCTCCACCCAGCTTGTAGAGTTTATGGCTGATAAAGGGGACGCCACAGACCAGTAGGAAGCCTCCAGTCAGAGCCGAGGCCAGTGCGAGGATGATAAACACTGTCCAGAAACCTCGAAACACTTAAAGAAATACAAGCACATCACCATTAGTAATAATCCAATTGATAGGGTCTGTGTTTTTGAATGGAAAAACTATGCTCATCAACAGGGGGTTAGTAACACAGTACTAGTCTCAAATCTTCCCGGCAATTGAAAAGAAAGTCATGATTTAAATGTTCACCACCTGCTGTAGTATCATAACTGGAATGAGGTACTCGTCCAATCACAACTGGTAATGGGAAGAGGTAGCCATGGACACACACCTTGGATCCCGGTTGGTTTGCTACAAGTAAAAGGAAAACACAATGTTTGTAGGGAGAGCAAGCAAAATCTTTTTAAAAAAAAATTTTTTTTAATACTATAATCACATTTGCAAAGTAATGAGACATTTTGAATCCCTCTTCTGAAAACCCAAATTTGAGACAGCTTGAGTCTGGAATTAGAAGTAAAAAATATATTCTATACTGTATATGTATATATATTTATATAGATACTGTCCTCAACTACATGCCTTTTTTTGTTAGATTCATGGGCAAAAGTAATAATTATGTTTTCTAGCTTCTACATACGGCCGTATTAACCATCGTCGAACAATAGAGTTTTGTATGCTGCTAATGGAGAGCAGCTGTGTGGCATAAACCTTCCAGTGGTCTAATAAATTGAAAATTTGTTGAGTCTAATGCCACTGTTAGCTTTGTTTTTCTGAGGTGTCCTTTTCATTGCAATTATGTGGCCATGTAGGACGCGACAGATGGATTTTGCATGATTGTGTTTTGCATAATCGCAACTTCACATTCAAAACCCCACCAAACTTTGTTCAGGTGTGATGAATGTGACAAGGGAGAAAATGTTACTGGACAAAGGTACGAATCAATTTTTTTTTTTTTTTTTTTTTACAGATTTCTTCTGTCTATTTGGATCATTGTTCTCTCTGATGTGTTCCACCATTTGAAAAAAGTCGCAATGTGTATGCGTAATGCTGACAAAGAAGGATGCTGATGAATGCTGATGATTTCAACAGATGAGAGAATTGTTGAAGTGATATTGAAGAGAAGCTTCTATGGCATGGTAACTCCAAAAAGATTCATGTAAATGTTGGAAAATGTATTGCTTTTTTTTTTTTTCATCAAACAGGAAGTGAGCAAGTCTGGCCCCTTGTCCAGTACAGCACTATCCAGATCAAAACGATGCTCCACCATTGCAAAGTGTTTCACATACTGAAAAACGTCGCCAAGACTTCATTTGCGTTGGATTCCACGTGGAACAGACAGCGCCAAAAAAAGCCTTCATGGTGGAGGGTGAGATACGCAGGAGAGATGGTGACTGTTTTCACAAACTGCAGCTGAGGAATAAAAAGAGACAAGCTGACATCAGTTGTCAAATAAAGACACGACAGCCGAAGTTTCTGTCAGTCAGTCAACATATGGCTGTGCTCATGCTTTGAGGGCCCACATTGCGAAGAGAAATATTTCAAGGCCTCCAATGTGGTTCTGATCGAGAGGTTTGTGCAGCTTTCATGGGGAAACTTATGAAACATGCATACTCATAAATTCCACCGCCTTGTCAAAAATATGATTGATGACACGGGGAAACTTTAATTAACCTCTTATGGAAAATGAAAGACTTACAGTAGGTTGGACTTTTCAGCACTAGTAGCGCTCATTAATGTGTGTCTATGCACTTACGTCCATATTCTCCTGTGTGCGTAAGAGGGAAAATAAACTTGCAAGCTTTTCCTGGCTGCACGCATTCCTCCATCGACTGAAGTCTGCCATTTATGTACCTTCATCTCAGATAATGCGCTCTGGGTGGAGCAACCCTAAAATGTGGGCGGACTTTCACGTTTCTGAGGCTGGAGAAAGTCAGTGCCCCGTGAAGGTACAACATCATTTTACACTTGAATTTTGGATCCAGTTTCAAAATTATAAATTGTCTCCTAATGATAATGTAAAAGAGACTTCCAGAAAGGATTCAAATGTATTTGCACACTCAGAAAGATGTTTTCTTGTATTTGCTTTGTTTTTCACCATATTCTTGTGTTGTTGGCATTCCCTGTCCATGAGTGTTGTAGTTCTCGAGACTTGTGAAGGGAGTGGATCTCTTTTTGGAATCAAAGGCATTTGTCTGGTCTCGGACAGGATTTTTGATCATGACCGAGTGAGACCAGGCCCTTACAACCGTGATCAGTGACAAACGCAGATTGCTCTGCCTTTCCAGTATCGCCTAGAGTGCCACGCCCCCTGCTCACAGAGAATGGATTAAGAGGACTGGAGCCACAGTGCCCCCGAAAAATTTGAAAAAAATCTCAGCAAATATGTCCCTAATTAAATTTGGTTTCCAAAACAGTAACGTAATTATGGTTAATTTCCCAACAAGCAATTGTTGACATTTATCATGACTTGTCAGGACATCCATCCATCCGTCCATCCATCCCTTTTCTAATCTGTTTATTCACTTCGGGCAGTAGGCGGCGTACACCCTGTACTGTTTGCAAGCCAATCGCAGGGCACACATAGACGTTGTCATGACAATTCGGTACTGACGGAAGTTCCATCTGTCCATCATTGATGGATGCCCGTTTTGCTGATAACTGACACTCCACCTCTCTCATCTGTTTTGTTTGTGGGGCCGGATAAAAGCAGGGTTGCATCCCTTGACTATATGGAAAAGTGTTTCCTGTAGAGTAGGTGATGGTATGCACCAAAGAACTGTCATCCGCCAATAAACCAAGAAGAAGAAGATTGAAAAGAACAAGAAGGAGATGAAGAAGAAGTAGACGATAACGATGATTATTTATGGCCAGGAGTAGAAGCGCAAGCAGCTTGGATTGGATTTTACCTTTGGCCATAATGCAGAGCGGGTTTCTGGTAAAGATAAGCCATTTTAAACTTCATGTTAAAAACTTTTGGACATTTTAGGAGTTAAAATAGCTGAGGGCAGCCAGTAGCATGCTCCCACTGTACTTTTATAATTCAATAGATTGGAAAATACAGTAAGTGTATGTGAAATGTATGTGAGTGTATGTGTGTGTAAAGCAAACCGTATATGTACTTTGTAGATACGTTCATCTGTTGGACTGTGACGTGTTTTTTTTTTTTTTTGGGGAGAACAGGGGGGAGGGGACATATGGACTGATGATAGATGGAGTGGCTGACGAATGAAATTTATAGACAGATGCAATGACATGTTGTCCAAATGTCAAACATAAATGACATTTATAAACAATAGAAAATGACATTAGATTGAGCAGGCTGTTGTAAACAGGTGTGATTTGCGAAAATGTCTCTTCTTAATTGCCATTGTTCTGCCACGGTGTTGTTGGCGCAAAGCAGCATTTATACTTTGTCACTTGTGCCATCAGGGGCAAAACAGGTGCAAACTGCGCACAGCTGTCAAACTTGATGGGTGTGTCTGCACTGGCATGGCATTAGCACAATGTCCTTATGGATGTTAAGACAGAGCAAACTGCTGGTGCAAATGAAGTGAAATTGAAGGTGCGATCGGTGGCTGAAGTTCATTATTTGTGGATTCAACCATCAGTCTTCTGCTGGGAAAGCAAAAGCGACTGTTGTTTTGTCTGAATTGCTTCTGAATGTCGTACATATGTTGTGTTTGTAAATAATGCTTGTCGGGGTTGCGTCTTTGCTTGGGTGAATCACATTGAGTTGCTTTGTGTATGAAATGTGTGATATAAAAAAATTGCCTTGCTTTTCCTTTCCAAATAAATAAATAAATTCTCAAACAGCTGAATATTATTTTGGGGGAAGCCAGAGGCACTTTAGACAGACGCAGGTGCGTGATGATTCCTAATCAACATGAGTTTGAATGCCATCCATAATGCAAACCTTTATTGGTTCATTCTGAACAAAGTCACATCCCAAGTTAGAAGAGAGTTTGCACACTGATGCAACCTCATTCTGTCAGTTATTCTGATTATTTTCCTCTCAAAATGTTTTTTTTTTAATTTAGTTGGCTTGTAACAGATGACAGGTCACATTAATGGTGGAACAACTTTTGACATGCTTTCTATTCATGTTATTATTTATTCAGTAAAAACCTTGGCCTCAAAAAATGTCAACGAAGGAAAAGTTCTTAGCTTGAATAGAATTGTGGGATGCCACAATATATATACTATAAATACACTTTACTTATTATTATTATTATTATTATTTTTTTTTTTAAAACAATGTTCCTATCATGTCTTACCTCCGTCCCATTGGCATCTTTTTCGACGATTGTTTCTGTGGTGTGCCTTGAGTAAGGTCCGCAGTTGTCCCTGGCCACCAACCAGTAGTCTGTACTAAAGGCCAGAAAGAAACATATGGTCCCTAATACGCCAAATATCCCCCCAGCTAAGGCTGCAGCTCCCACCCTCATAGCTCCAAACAAAAATCCTTTTGACACCAATTGTATCTTCTTTCCAGACTTAGAGATCAGTCACACCTTGACGTTGTCCCTTCTGCAGACCACTCTAGACCACTCACTGACACGCAGAGAGTGTTGAGGGGGAAAACAAGCTCCAGTGAGTAGGGACAGCAGGCGGGGGCATCAGAGTTATTTTAGGAAGCATTTCTGTCCTGGTCAAATTACCCCTGGTGTGCCCAGCAACGAGGACTGCTTGTTTGTGTCGACTGAAGATGGCAAGTGTGCAAGCTTGAAGGAATGCAAGAAATTTGTTAGCTTGGTGTTACTCTTGGAGGAGCACTTTGAAAATAAATTACCGGTAGACTGCCGATGCAAATGACCCTCGACTCTTCAACATGTTAGGAGCTTGGGCAAGGAAAGTTTTAAAGTTGTACACATTCCGTGTAATGGGCAATTGTTTGCTGTCCTGCTTTCGGTTGTCCCTGTTCTTCCTTGATCCAAAGCAAAAGTGTAAATAAATAAATAAAATTCAATAAACTAAAATCCGGGCCGCCCAGTGGCCCTGTGGTGAGCGTGTCGACCAAACAGGTACCGGGTTCAATCCCATCTCCGGCCTTCCTGTGTGGAGTGTGCATGTTCTCCCCGGTCCTACGTGGGTTTTCTCCAGGTACTCCGGTTTCCTCCCACATTCCAAAAATATGCTTGGCAGGCTGATTGAACACTCTAAATTGTCCCTAGGTGTGAGTGTGAGCGCAGATGGTTGTTTGTCTCTGTGTGTCCTGCGATTGGCTGGCATCCAGTTCAGGGTATACCCCGCCTACTGCCTGAAGACAGCTGGGATAGGCTCCAGCACCCCCCGCGACCCTTGTGAGGATAAAGCGGATCAGAAAATGGATGGATGGATGGATAAACTGGTTCCGTCATGCACACATACAAGTACAATACTCTTTAGCCCTTTCAAATTTTGACAGATGCAATGCATATCAATGTATTTTGCGCATTTTGCTCTGGTAACTTATAACAATATCTCTACATGGATGCATGTCTCTACATGCATCCATGTCTCTACATGGACCTTTTTCTTCTGTGGCTGCATGTCAGTCTTGGTGCAAGGAATTTGAAAGTCATAACTATAACCACCAGGTTCCGTCCAACAATGAACAAGTGTCATTCCTTTATATGGCCTGGATGTAGAACTTTAAAATGTGGCATTTGTTGCCATCTACAGGAGAAAAATGTCTCCGCATAAAATTCTATTATCATGGACATTGGTGGCCTGAGCTCCCTATCTTTAAATATATGAATGAGTTGATGAGGAGGGGGAATTATTTGTGTTTCAAAATGTTTACTATTGAAGGTTACAAAGTCAAGAGAGGGACAACCCCACCCCCCACACAAACACACACAAATCAACTCAAATGAAAATAGACAATAAATAAACATTACCTTAGTTGAATGCTGATTTAGACCACAAGTGTGTGACCATTGACTCTGACTACCACTGTTTTTTAATTTCATTGGTGTGCCTTCAGCAGGAAACCTTAAACGGTGACGAAACACTTTCAACCTTTCAAGTTGCAGTCTTAAAAAAAAAATATCCCTATTTTACCTGCTTGGTCCTATTTGATTTAAAGAGCAAACTTCAGCGATGCTTGGACCTGGTTGAGGGAGCAAGAATTTAAAGTTTACCAATGAAAACAAACTGCCTATGGAGAACCGAAGAAGTAAAGAAATGTTAAAAAGAGTTGCAGGGTCTGAGAGAGAAAATGGAGAAAAAAATAGATTCAT
The DNA here is from genome assembly GCA_901007745.1 of Hippocampus kuda. Taxonomy (NCBI): domain Eukaryota; kingdom Metazoa; phylum Chordata; class Actinopteri; order Syngnathiformes; family Syngnathidae; genus Hippocampus; species Hippocampus kuda. The sequence continues at coordinate 9,816 of CAAKHF010004869.1, forward strand.
TGTCACTCATCAAGCGAATATTCTACAACAGTGCTGTGAGAAATACAGAGTAGAAGGAATGAATACTCCTCCAAAAATTTGACCAATTATAAATAACCCCAGTTTTATTTACCACCATTGATACCATTTAAACCCTGGTTTTAAAAGCTTCCCCTTCACCCCTAATAAACTAACTGTGAGAATTTCACAAGCCACTTTAAAGGAAAGCTCGATATGATCAGCTGTGATATTTTACTTAGCCTCAACATTAATTTAACTTTTACATTCTGTTTGTCTATACTAGGGCTGTGCAATACGAACAAAATTGTCAGATATCTTGTTAACTCATTCAATACCAGCCAATTCTAGACCAAATCTGAAAAGACGTTTAAAAGCGTCTTTGGGAGTGAATGAGTTAATGATACAATAACAATACAGTATTAGTATTGGTTCAGGAAAACTAGCATTAAAAAAAAGCTAAATATCTATCCAAAGGGGTGCCAGTGCAGTTTTTATTTTTTTTAGAACTAACTGACATCAACATTAACAAAGCCAACAATAAATAAAAAGGAAGATACTGTATTTCTCTCTGTTGGGCGTAACTTGCACCTGAAGAAACCTAGAGACGTGGAAATGCTGTTATATGTCCATTCAACGACCACCTGGACGACGACGTTGCTGCCGTCCATTGAAAGTGTGATAGGAGCGCCGGGCTGTGGGAATGACAACAGGGTGTCATTGGCCAGAGCCTGTTTTGTGGCGTTACAAGTGCATTATTGTTGGCAGTGGTCCCTCCGAAGGCTTACCGGTCTGGACCTTGTATAGCGGTGCCAGTGTGGTTGCTATGGCAAGGTAGGAAGATGTGGTAGCAATTCACCATGCTGATGAACTCGTGTAGGCCTTTCACGGTGGTCAGTGTCTGACAGCGTCAACTTTGCTCGGAAGTTGAACGTAAGCCAGGGACTGAAACCTCGTGACCCAGATATCCAAACTTGAACACACAGAAAATGCACTTGTACGAGGACATAATCAGGCCGTTGTCTTCCAGGAGCTGCAGACTGGAACACATGTGGTTTTGGTGTTGCTCTTTGCTTTAGGATTATGTCAGGATGTCGTCAACATCGACAGCACAGAAAGGGGGTCACTGAATATCTGATACATCATCTGTTTTATGCGCCGCAGCTGCTCAATACAAAGGTAGCGTAGTTGGATACGAACGCGCCAAACAGCGTAATGATGGCGGTCTTGGCTGTGTCATATGGATTTATGGGGACCTGGAAGCACCCCTTTAGTAGGTCCAGCTTGGAGAAGACTTTGACACCGACCAACTGGGACGTGAGGTTTGCTCAATGGGTTTTTTTATCCAGTTGGAGAGAAAACAAATAAGGTAATTTATTCAGGAAATACATTTATAGGGTGGCATTGTGGGGAACTAGTCAGCACGTCTGCCTCAGAGTACAGAGGTCCAGGGTTCGAATCCGGGCTTGGGCCTCCTGTGTGGAGTTTGCATGTTCTCCCCATGGCTATGTGGGTTTTCTTCGGGTACTCCGATTTCCTCCCACATTCCAAAAACATGCATGGTAGGTTGATTGGACACTTTAAATTGTCCCCAAGTTGTGAGACAGTTCCAGCACGCTCATGACGATATGCGTTTCGGATAATGGGTGGATGGTTGGAAAATGGATTAATACGTTTTTAAGCCTTTGAATAGTGAATGTGTGCATGTGAGAGGGGAGGAGCTGTGGCAAAAGTGTAACAAATGAAATTTACATATATCCGACATGAAAGTTATTCAAAGTTTCACCAAAATTACATTACATTTTTTGGAGGAGTTTTGAGGCGTGAGGAGCTAGATCTGTGCCTCAAACAGGGGGCCATGAGCATCTTGGTGAGGTGGCAGAGCCTCCCCTGTACCACCTGTGGCGACGGGTCTGATTCCAACTCAAGACAAGTTTTGCAATTTGCAATAATGCAGTTTTTCTGAATGTTTTTTTTTTTTTATAATTTATCCCCACCCGAAAAGGAAATTCAATCTCCTATATCTATGTCCTATATCTTGAGCCTCTACCTCCTCCTTACTGTTTCAATGGAAGGAGGTCTCACTTTGCTCTCCCAACTGTGAGCTCATCGAAGGGATAGCCAAGGTTATATGTTTTGGATACAAGGATTATAGAGACCGGATTTTGCTGGTTCGGATTATTTTGGCAGATGGAAGATGATGGACCTGCCGGACCAGAGACCAAGACCAGTGAGAAGGCAGCTGGTGTTAGAAAGGGAAATAGGGACAGAAAATAGGCTTAGATGGAAAACAATGATACGCCGTGGCAACCGCTTAAGGGACAGGCCAAAAGAAAAAGATAATAGCTCGTCTATTAAATGTGTTATAGAGTACGCTGAATATATTTTTCTAGGCTCCTTTGTTAGAATATTTATTTCCTTATTAAAAGAGAGCTGCACTAAAATCACAGGTTACATGACTATAGTAAACGTCTCAGACAAATCACAGGTTTATATCAGCACTGGCATGTGGAGATTGTGATGCCATACAAATATCGACCAGCAGGTGTCATATGCAAGCAGTTAAAGTTGAGCCACGTAACCACAGCGAGGAAATCTCAAATTGCCCGTGAGAGTTAAACAAAACACATTGAGGTCCTTGAATTTTCGTTGGATGAAAATAAACAAACATTTGATCTGTTTGTAAGCAATGCCTGCGACTCGCCTGTTAAATGCTTTCATTGTGGATGCACATCCTCAGAAATACGAAGGACGGGAGTGCTAAAGTTGGAGGAACATGGAGCTAAATTTGGGGTGGTCAGGTGACTTATCTTCTTGCCACTCTCTCCTCCAGGTCCCTTTTCCAGAGAGGACTCCAGTGAATCGGGGCCGTGCTGTAGCTTGTTGGGTTGCAGCGGAGGCACCAGGCCATGCAGGAGGCTGTTACCCAGAGTGGAGTTGCATCGAGCCAGGTTATCAGTTAGGTGCTGCAGATATACCTCATCCAGCTTTTTCTCCAGAAGTCCATTCAGCAATGAGTCAGACATGGGCTCTGACTGTGAGGTGGGCAGACCCAAGCTAGTGCTTGTCCCGTCACCCATAACCAGATAGCCCTGGTCTGGAAGTGAGAGGAGAGGCGCTTGTAGTAACTGCTGTTGTTCTGCACACTCTGACTGGGGCAAAGCGTAAGACTGAGTGTAAAGTTCTTGCTGAGTGGCGCTGGTTCTAAAAGGACTGAATGAGATGAGGCCCGAGTCAGCCACCTGGAGATCAGGATAATGTTCCAGGAGGCTACAAGCGCCGAGGCAGAGTGTGGGTTCTGTTTCAAGGGTCTGAACAGGTGAACACCTGGGGATGGAAAGGCCTGTGGGAGCTGGGGGTACTACTTGCAATCCGTGACACACTCTGGAGCCAGGATCCTCTTGGTCTAGACCTAAACAATAAAATACACACGATACACATACAATTTTTAAAAATGGTTTTAGTGCAATGCCGTGTAATCAGTCCTTCACAATTCCTCTTCCACGGTGCAGTCACAAGTGGAGTAATAAAAATGCTGCTCACCACTTTCTTGAAGATCTGTCTGAGGAGTTATCGAGCTTGTCTGCAACTTGCTCCCCATCGAAACAAAAGCATCGTTGTTGTTGTCTTCTTTGTAACGCAACAAACTCAAAAAACCTTCTCCCAGCATGACTCACGATTAATCTTGTCGTTTTATGTTTTGAATGTCCTTTTCCTTGCTTGTCGTTAGCGGTCGAGGGAAACTGTGACTGCGGATGTAAATGTGGCAATCTATTGGCCTGCGTCACTTCTCCAACAGAGAATTGGCCCCTCCACCCACTCAGCTTACTTCCTTTATTAAAAGGGAAGTCAACTCCAAAATGTTCTTTACAGTAATATGTTCTATGTGCCTCCACTAGTCTCACCACAGCATTGTGATGAATATTGCGTTTGTGGAATATGAGTTAAGTAGCAAAATCCACCTGTTTTTACGCATCGGATGGGGCGGTCATTTTGCCACTTGCTGTCAACTGAAAATGACATTACAGTTGCACGAGGTTCAGGTAAGGACCAAAAATAATAATCATCATCATCATAATATTGACCTGAGAACCTTGACCTCAACGCCATAAAACACTTTGGAAATTACCTAGAAGTGAGTGGCAGATCGTCCACAAATTTTCAAAAATAAAAATCAAGAATTGACACATTGAAGTATGTCTTGTCCTTTCTCAAACCCATTAGGAAGACGAAGATACGTGTTTGTACTTTAGCATTTTAATGTAGGTTAGGGAAGATAACTAACATCCTCCAACACAATACAAAACAGGAGACTTACATAGTAACTGTTCCACTCATCAAAAAGAAAATTAAAAAAAAATCATACAGCAAATAACATCACACCTGGCACTGCCTGAAGTCTCATTGTTGAACATATATTCTCACATAGAAAAAGGTTGCTGTTACAACATCTTAAAGACAGTTTGAAGGAAAGGTACAAAAACCATAAAAACATGGGATTGGGATGCTCCTGCAGAAGGTGCTGTACTCTCGGGAATAACAGAACAGACGGGAGCACAAAATGAAAATGTTTCCGTAATTCAGGAAGATTTGAGACCTTCTAATAATCAATGTTGTCATGATGAGTCTGACTTGCACATTATCTTGTGCACAAGGATGTCTACATTAGAAGACTACATTGCACAACTTTTAATCATGCTAAATGGATGACTGACTACACATTGGACCAGTAGGCTAGCAGGTTGAGAGTTTACGGTCGCTTGAGGAAGCACTGCGGAGTCGTGATAAGCAGAACATGGTTTTTCTTTTGCTGTACCTCATTTCACAATAACTAACAAGGCACAATCATGAAAGAATTGTAAAAACCTGAAAAATTAAGAGTAACGTTTTTCATTTATATATTTTCAACGTATTCCTGGTCAGGTTGGGTCTGGTTTTCAAGCAGAAAAGGGGAATGCTACTGTTGTGCTTTCTTCAGCTGAGCCTCAGCCTCCTGCGAAGAAAGGAAGGACAGACTGTGAAATATTAATCATGATTGTGTGTTACATTATATCACGCGCTACATGAAAGGGGTATGGTAACTAACTGGCACTCTTTCATGCGTTTGTTGTTGAGATGGAAGGGAGGTGCCAGTGTGCAGCAGAGAGAAGCGCATGAGTCATGCTTGGGTGACATGTGAGAAAACGTGGAATCAAATTCTTTTCTTAATGGTAATCACAGTCTTGTTTGACGACTGAGGACAAGAGAGAAGAAAGCAAGGCATTTTTGATGGCTGACTGAAATTTTACCTTTGAGCCGGGGGGAGCAGTAAGACCCAGAAATGCATACACAGCGTTGTCCTCTCTGGCATCGAAGAAGGCCTCGTAGTTCTGAGAACCAATAATGAAAGAGAAGGAAAGATGTTAGCGATAGTTAGCTAGCCTTTTCTGTCTAGCTAGCTAGCTAGACAGACAGAGATATTTGTCCACTTTAACGTGGGTGATAATAATTCAATGCATTTGTTTCTATCCCACCCCGCAATATTTGTCTTCATTAAATATCTGTGGCGGTAGAGGGTTCCCTGTGGTTGGACGAGAGTCCTCCGGGACGTTCTCCCGCATCCACTTCCGGTTGACCTCATTGGCTGCGATGTCATACTCCTCAAAACCGATCTTATTGGCTGCCAGGAAGCCCATCACGTCCTGCTGCTGTTTTTTAATCTGTGGGTGGGTGGAGGGACATTTTAGAGTGGGAAAGAAGGGAAGTGTAGTCATGTGTCTCCTGCGAAGAGCAATTTGAGGAAACAGAAATTGTTTGGTTTCACCAAATGCTTATGGTTCTGAAAAAAAAACAACAATTCACACTTCCACACTTGTGATACAGACAACACAGGAAAAACTCTTCACTGTGTGAAAAAGAAGGCTTACACTAAATTTACAAAGCACAACATTTTGGATTAAACCATCAATAAATTGCTAAAGCAGCCAAACTGAAACATTTGACATTCTATGGAAGCTGTTTCCGTAGCTTTCAATTTGGATTTAAAAATATTTAAGGACGCCAGTTCCTTGAGATTTAAGTCATTCTGCAGAAGATTTAAGGCGAAGGGTGCAGATAACCAAAAAGCCTTTGTGGACAAAATAATCTCATCTCCGTCTTTAATACTTTTGTTTTGTAAGGGGATTGCTTGAACTGTAATTTACTTAAATCCTCAGCAGGTTATAATACGTGAAGACGCACTGCATTAATTACAAAAGCACAAAGGGTATTGTTTGAATTACATTTGTTTTTTTGGGTTTAATATGAAAACTTTTATCACCTCCCTCTCAAAAAAAGGAAAAAAGAAAAAGGAAATATATCTTGCTCTACTGAGTGTCATTCTTGTGTTTATTTTATGCACTTGCATATTGAAATAGACGAGAAAATCAAGAAGGTCCCATTCACAATACATTCTGGTTGTCCACAACAATGCATTTAAAGTTTGAAGGAAAGGAAAAAAGCAATACGTGGCATATTTTCCACAACTATTTACACCAGATTTACACTAGATGCAAAGCACTCATTTTGAGAGAAATAAGCAGGTCCTTCAGCCATTCTGTTGATTTGGAAAGTCAGTGTTTTGACTGTGTTTTAGCGCTGCCTCTTACAGAACATAGATGTGTGTTTGAGTGCGTTGTCCAATAGGGCCTTGGTGGCTGCATGGAAGAGGGAGGATGGCCCTACAAGGCCAGACGGAAACAAAAGCTCCTCTGGGTCTTGAGAGGAGGTAACTAGTCAAACACGAGCCAAATAAGGCCTGCTGCAAGTTGACATATGCAAACACGCACACGCGCGCACACCACCCCCCCCCCCCC
>CAAKHF010004869.1:16665-30029 GCA_901007745.1 Hippocampus kuda
CGCCCCCCCCCCCCCCCCCCCACACACACACACACACACACACACACAAAGCACACAAAGCACACAACACACACATTCTTTCTCTCACCCTCAATTGCAGAGGAACATTCACCTGGTGGAATGTTAACCAATATCATGGCAAAGACACAGGCTTGTTCGAGTGATAATTGGTGAGATAGCACCACGCCTGGAGACCAGACAGATTACTTAATCACAGTCAAATCAAGTTTTATTGTCAAATATGCTCGAGGTGCAACATACAGCACAGATGAAATTACTTTCCTCTCTCAACCACAGTGCAAATACATTATTTTTGACTTTTTGATGCGTGCGCTTGGAGCACAAACCAATAACCAAATCAAGTTTATCTTGACATATACTGACATGAATGATTTGGGTTGAAGACTCCCAGGATCTGTGATCTCCTGGTGAACTTTACATTATTATTTATTATTTTATGTCAAATTATTACTGTATGTTTTATGTTCAATAAACAAACCAAACCAACCAAACCAAAACATCATCTGCCCATGGAGGTCTGCTTGCAAGTCGTTATAAACTCACTTTGTCTCATCAGTTTCATGTCGAGGACTGACTATGTTTAGAAAAAAAAGCCAGTGTAACTTTATGCACAGCTGGAACATTTCATTCAGTGATTCTTTTTTATTGATGTAGCCTGCTGACCACAAAACTACGACTGATGATTAAGTCACTTCTTTTTAATCAAATAAGCCCACTAGCACTTTTGCGCACCTAAAAATGTGGTGTCGCCTATTTCTGTATCATTTAAGATGTATATCAGCTCCAAATGAAAGAAAAAAATGAAATGTTGATGGGTTGGCTTATATTAATCTATCAACGACAAACCCAAAGGCATTCAGCAGCCAGAATTTTTTTTGGGGGGGGGGGGAATTCACAATATCGCTAGATAGCTATGCAAATAACACTGAGAATGGTCCTCTGGAAAAGTAGTACACACCTTGTATTGTTTGTCTAGAAATGTATCATGAGTTTCTAATCCCCACAGAATCAAAACTGCTGATGCAAGACATTCCGCACATGCCGCCACATTTTTCGATAAAGCCTTCAACATTCTTGGGGAATGTGCCTGGATTCAGAGAAGAATTATAAATACATTCATGTAGAAGAATCTGTGGCACGGTGCCTGACTGGTTAACACGTTGACCTCACAGTGTAGAGGTCGTGGGTTCGGTTACGGCTCCGGCCTTCCTGTGTGGAGTTTGCATGTTCTGGCCGTGCCTGTGTGGGTTTTCTCCGGGTACTCCGGTTTCCTCCCACATTTACCAATCAAGGTTACATTCACCAATCTGACCTTGACCTTCACCTGCTGCAACTTAAATCGGTTCTCGTCAGAAGTACTCGATTTCATTCACAAGGTAACTCAATGTGCTTCACACAAGCAAAGACACAACACATCCAAGCATTTACAAACACAACAGAGAAAACAAAAGTAGCTTACAAAAATTATTGGGGCTGCCTTTAACTCTTAAACTCCACAAGACTTAATTGTACGTCTTTTTAAAATTAGGCCCCGCCTACCAAGTCTTTTTTTTGAGTCAGAGAGGAGGAGGGTCTGATGCAATCTGTGAATGACAATAAGCCGTTTGCATTGTAAATCATGTAAAAGAGCGACCAGTAGGTGGCAGTGGTGCCTCACATGCTTGAAATGCATGTTTTTACAAAACGCTCTTTTTCTCCGTTTTTTGCCCAGGAATCGCCATTTTCATGAAACTTAGCCATTTTGTAATGTCGATTGCCAGCCGTCTTCAGGCAGCAGGCGGGGGACACCCCGAATCGGTTGCCAGCCAATCGCAGGGCACACAAAGACGAACAACCACACACACCCACACTCACACCTAGGGACAATATAGAGTGTCCAATCAGCCTGCCATGCATGTTTTTTTTGGAATGTGGGAGGAAACCGGAGTACCCGGAGAAAACCCACGCAAGCCCGGGGAGAACGTTAGAAACAGAATTCTTTTTTTTCTGCTGAAAGAAGAGAGTCCAAGCTTTATTGTGGTAGGCTCCATGTCTATATAGCATGAGAACCAAATATTCTGTGGGCCTTGCAAGATCAGTCAACATCCAGTAAAATGCTGGGATTGAATGAGTTAAACTCCTCATGTTGAGAAAATCTTTTCAATTAGTACTCACTAATGCACTGAGCTGGGGGAGGAGATGGTGAGCAAAAACAGAACAGTGTGTTTGTACACAAATACAATATAATTGAGAAGAACAGTAAAGTGTTTTATCCAACTCAAAACAACATGACAATATACAAGATTTAGTATACAGTTGTCCAGGCCATAGTTTGGTTTACAGCCTCAAGAGACGATTCCTCTTTGCGTTCCAAATGACATCATTAACAGCAGCGTCATCTTCACCACCATGTGATGGTTGTGTTGTCAAGGAAGTGAAATTAGATTCAGGGCCGATCGATCCTTAAAAAAGGTCAGTCATTAACAGCAGCTCAACGCAAGCTCAGGGATCGATTAGATAAACTGTAGCACACACTCGGATCAATCGGCCACAATACAAATGAGGCTGAGGGTCAACTTATATTTAACTCAAATACAAGACGGAAATGTCAAATTTCTTACGACCGTTCTTCACAGACAAATTCAAATGCTTATGGGAACAAAAAAGATATCGATGTTTGTTTTCATAAGTCGGGAATCTCTCAAGTCAACCCACTGGATGTGCGTACGCAAGGGGGTCTGTGTGTAGTACAGTAATTATAGTTTTGCCGTGATTAAAGGAAATCTGATTTGTGCTGAAAACCGAGACTTGCTAAACTGTTGTGACAGCCACGGTAGCTTCCTACCCAAGCCTGAGCTCAGCATTACAACACACTTTCAAAAGAATAGCTTTGGCTAGGCTCCCTCACTGCTGACCTATTTCACAATGTCTGACCTACAAAGTCTGCGAAGAAAACGGGTATAAATCCAAACAAACATTGCGGATATGTACGGCATATGTATCGTATTCACAGTTACAACCTTATCTCTGTGGTAATAAGGAAAATACGTGTGGCTCCAGTTTGTACTAAGGCACGAAGCAATAAAGATATGGGGCAGGAGATGACTTCAAATCTCTACCAAACAATAATGCGTCATGAGTAGGGTACCGTATCCAACCAAAAAAATTTAAAAGGACAAGGCTCACATCAGTCTTTTGAGAAATTCAGTGAGTTCAACACTGTTCCAACTCCTTGTTGACTGAAATTTACTGTGGTGGGAAAATGATGTCACTTTACGGGGAGACCACCCTTTATCATGGATCAGGGATGATCAAATTCATTCACCAATACATATGTAGAGGTAACAAACAGTCAATCTACACAAGCCTGTGACTTATTGCCTGTTGTAGGAAAAGCTTGACTTCAATTGTTGCTGCTGAGGGAGGCCCAACCAGTCAGTAGGACTTGAGGGCAATTCAATTTTCACACAGGGCCAGGTAGCTTTGACTTTTTTTTCCCCTCTGTGAATAAAAATCACCTTTTTAAAACTTCATTTTACATTCACAGTCAGTGCCCGCATATTCACGGTTCAGGAATCACAGATTTGCATCTATGGAAATGTTTTTTCAATTATTATTTTAAAAATATTTGTACAATTTTTTTTAACTTCCCCATTTTCACAATGCTGCACTGGAGCTGCTCCACCAAATTTAAAAAAAACAAAACAAAAAAAAAACACGTTTCTTTTTTTAAAAACCAAGCCCACCATTATTTGTGTGTACCAATGATCCTCCAAGCGAAGTTGGTTGAAGTTTTATGCCCCTGGCAGGGTCACCCATGGCATGAGGGACCAGACAAAGCACGGCTCACAGACCGCCTTTTGATAAGCAGTATTGTTGGATTATGTTTTCTCTTGCCCGGACGAGTGTCACTAGGGCCCCCCCGGAACCAGGCCTGTAGGTGGGGCTCGATAACGGGAGCCAGGTGGCTGGGCCTGCACCCACGGGGCCTGGCCAGGCACAGCCCAAAAAGGCGATGTTGGTCCCCTTTCCCATGGGCTTACCACCTGTAGAAGGGGCTACGGGGGTCGGGTGCACTGTGAGTTGGCTCGTAGCCAAAGCCTGGGACTCAGAAGCTGGCTCTAGGGACGTGGAATGTCACTCTCAAGTCAGGCCACTACATGTGCAGGGAAGGAGACTGAGCTCATATGCAAGGCAGCAAAGTCCCTACGACATATAGTCAGGCTCTGCTCCACACAAAGCTTGGGCTCTGGTACTAGTCCTTTTGAGAGTGGTTGGACTGTCTTGTAGTCTGGAGCTGTCCACTATGTATGATGCCAAGCAGGTGTGGGTATACTTATTGCCCCCCAGCAAGAGTTTAGTCCACATGGATGCCCGCGCTCTCCCTTAGACAGTGGGTGAGAAGCGAAGTCATCCAGGAAGGACTCCGAGTCAAGCTTCTGTTGCACTGAGAGTGGCCAGACTAGGTGGCTCGGGCACCTCTCTTGGTGAGGTGTTCCGGGCACATCAAACCTGGAGGATCCCCGAGGGTTGAAGCGGGACACATAAAAAGTAAACCATGCTGCACTTTTATTTGGTCCCAGTGCTGTAATTATGATGTGCATGGGTGTTGCAGATTTTTTGGGACATATTTAGCGACTTCTCTTACCCCTCTTGCAACTGTTTGAAGAAAAAAAAAAAGAGGAAATAGCGGCAACGCCAACTGTGGTCCTCATGTCGACAACATTCTTATTTATTGCCTGTTGAAGTGAAGAGGGAGACTTGGACTTACATTCATTTAGGAGGTCCAACTACAGGAAAGGCTTATATGAGTTAGTGGTTGGTTGTCATAATGTCAGGGCACTTTAAAAATAAAGAAAAAAATAATGCTCACTGTAGACAATTTTTTTGTGAATGTTAAAAACTGATATCATGTTCATGTCATTTTAATAACTGCTCATAGTTTTGATGACCATTTTCATTTCCGGATTATAAAAACATATAGCCTACCAAGTAAAATTTTACTGAACCAATACAATTTTTATGCAAATACATTAAATAAATGGAACACAATTGCATATTGTTGTTTTCCCCGGCAACCATTGCAGTTTTCTGTATGGCCTCTTTGGAAAATTCATTGCCCAACCCTGTATGAAACATGACATTCGGTTTAATTGGGAAACGCTGACCCCCCCCCCCCCCTCCAAATTACTCCATTGGCCACTGTTGACAATTACAGTCCACCATTAAAGTTGAACTCCGCCTATTGACGATGCACAAGTTGCATTGCAATTTTTTTTGGCTGAGAAATTCATATTTTTGAAACTTTGTGTAACATCCTAAGATGCTGCCCAAAGGCCCTAGTCCTTCTGAGCCATATTAGTGGAACAGGAACTAGCATTAGCTTAACTACCAGCAGGGATTCAGCCGGCTTGGCAGTAAACAGCAGTGTGATGGATGACTGCAGTATCAGTTCGACAGGCAGGCAAGGCTCCTTGTGAGGTTGACACCAGAGAATGCAGGGTGGTAAACAGCTTAAGATGATGCAGAGAAAGGTCGAGATCGCTACTGCTGGTGCTTTTTTTTTTCTAAAAAGCGTCACCTTATTTTGCTCTGTTTTTTAAATCTTACCTGACCTTGCCAAATATCAGAGATTCACTGTAATGTGCTTATGTAATGATAACACAAGTGTTTTTTGTGTGTGTGTGTGTTTTTGTTTTTAACGCATTACTGTATTTGTGTTGTTTCGGCAGACACTGGTGTGGATTTTCCACTGATTGGTGTTTTTCAATGACATTAAAATTGCATTGACCAGGTGGATTTACGCTGGACTCGCACATCTTAGAAAATGTCCAATTCCAATAGGAAGACATGCAGTTGTTCTTGTTTTTACGCTTCCATGATGCATATCCAAGTTGTGCCACTTGAAAAAAAAAAAAAAACAGAATCATGTCACTTGGACAAAAATAGATAAGATAAGATAAGAAAACCTTTATTGGTCTCGCAATGGAGAAATTCCCATTTCACAGCAAGTGGTGTGTACTTTTGGCTCAGTGCTTCTCTGACAGTGTTAGCATTATCATCTTTGTAAAAAAGAGACTGTTATAGCTTTATAATTAGACCCTATTAGATTGTGCACGTCGTGTCTAATGAAGTGGCCATAAGTAGAGCTTTACAGATGACCATTAATGAAACACAAGAAGACAAACTATAATTTTGTGGTCTTGGAAAATGTCCTTCCTCAGATTTATGCAGATAAATAATGTGAACTATCTCTTTTGCTCACACTAAAAACAGAGAGGTCCTTGTGTTTGAGCTGTTTTCTCGATGAGCAAACGTCAACCGTGCTACATTACAAAATAAAGTTTTTATTGCATGAAGCTGGGACTTGGCGACGACAGAAAGTTGGTGCTTGCCATTTGGCTGTTTCAAATATTTTCTTTTATTGTATCCTCTAAACAGGGCTGATTTCCCATCAAACATTCGGAAATGACTAGGAAAATACTATGAGGCTGTAATGTGATCTGATATACCAGACCAAGCTTGCACATTTATCGGGCGAGGGTTCTCCTGATTCCTAAAGGAGATCAGAATCAAGGCTGATTGAGTCTGTGTCTCTGAGTTGTTGACTGGTTCTGTTCTTTTAAACCACCGCAGAGTCTTTACCAATCATTTACTGGAAGGGCAATAAAGCCATTTCACAGCGCTGCCAGCTGAAAAGAGGGTCTGTGTAACTGAATTGAGTGCTGAGTGAAAGTACATCATCTTGAGGTGATGTAAGCATCATGACAAGGGCACGTTAGCTCGGTAAACTGAAAAGATTAGAACATTGAATGACACTGACAAGTGCTAAGACAAAAGCTAAAGCATGCACTCACTGGTCACATTAGGTACACCTACGCATCGTATTGGATCCTTTTACAAAGATAATACAGGAATGTCCTGTTTTATGACACTGTCTGAAAGGTACTACTAATTGAACAACACTGCGACTGTTCTGCTTGAAGTTTGTGATGGCAATAAAGTGCAAGGCCTCACAGTGACAGGTAGTTACTTCTCATATGTTAGCCTGTGATGTTACTAAATTAGCTAGCCAAAACAATTGCAACATGTCTCAGTATGATGCAGAGCACTTCTATGACTGCAATTACAACACATATAGTCTACGTAAGACCTCTGTGGTAGTATTAATCAAACATAAGCATTTGGGAAACGCAGGGTTTGTGATACAGCTCTTATTTTAAATTACACACGTGGGTGTGTGCTTGTTTTAATCAGAGGTTCGACCCAAGATTGTTTAATACAAAAAAATACGTTTCACTCTGAAACCAGACATGCAAAATGTCTTAAACTGCATTCTGCAGCTGCACTTCTACTTCTGGAGAATTGCATCACCATCATTCCTTTCCACTCGAGATGAAATTGGCACGACTGAAACTAAACACCCCTACAGCAAATTTAAACCATTCCAAGCAGAGAATGTGCAGCAAATGTTTGGCAACCCGAGCATTTCCTGTGTTCAAGCGTGGTTTAAGCAGCCATCACCATCAGTAAACACAATAACCAATAGCACCACAGTTCACAGCAGTGTGTTGTAAGTCGGACTACTACAACTCTTTTGTAACACAGCTAAAATATCCAATACAAGAGGACGGCCCACGAAGCAGGGGTTAGACGTTTCTATACAGATATATATTCTGAGTTCAATCAAAGTTCAGCTGCCCTCCGACTGGCTTTTTGAGGGCAGGGATGCTGCAAATACCCACACAATAAAGAAGTAACATTCTCTCATCACTTACCGAAGTGGAGCCAGAGGAGGACGCGATGTACACTTTGATCACCATGGTCAATCCCGGATGCAGTTCGTTTGCTGCTCTGGCTCTTTGGGTAGTGCTGAGAGAAAAACGACTTAATTCTCAGATTTGATCCTCTGTTGCAGACTGCGTGCACGAACACTCTTACTCTTCTGCACTGGATGGAGCTTTGCATTCCTCCTCCGCCTCTCTTGGCCTCCCCGCCCCTTTTCAGTCGCTCTCGAGAGATTCTGGGCAGTGAGAAGTGCACGAGCTCGAGTCGCAGGGAGACACGTAACCGCAGAAAGGCAAATAAAAGGTGGCGAGACTGTGCTTAGAGTGTCTGGCTGGACGATTTATGTGGGCGCCACCTTATTGTTCTCTTCGCGCGACAACACATGCACACGACACTTGTATGTGTCCGAGCAACAACAATAACAACCATGGAAAATGGCGAATGGATGAGTTGCAATGCATAGTAAACGCCGCGAATGATTTTTTTTTTTTTTTTGTGTGCAGCAGGCAGCAGTGGGAGGCGAGGGCATCCATGTTCAAAAGACGGGCTCAGTGGGCCCCCTGCAGGCGTCTGGCGCAGGCGACGCACTCCTTTCTAGTCAAACGAATTTAGGAAAACCGAAACAAACAAACAAAAATGTCTCAGGGAGGAGAGGAGTGGGCGCCATATTGGACTCAACGAGAATACGGTTCACGACAAAGTCGCCCTTTGTTGGTCGATGTTGGTTAAATTTGTTTTATCGAAAAAAAAAATCAGGGAAAAGGCACAGCCTTTGCGCTGCGTGTTTCCACCCGTGGGGTCTCGAATGCGACGCGTTTTCCGTGAGACCTCTCCCCTTGAACAATCACTACACATGTATTCAGCCAACATGTCCTCGAATCCTTTCATTCTCATAGGCGTCCTCCCATCTCCCCCTGTAAGAAGAAGCCATTCGTGCAGACCCGCTAACCATCACCGGCTCCAAATTTCCAAGTGTTCCGCAGCCCTGAATGGCGCCAAGCGATTGGATGACGCCACTGTCAATCCGCCGTTTAGCCGCACCCCTCCCCCCATTCAACCACTCGCCTCTCTGTTTCTGTGTGTTTACTACACTGGCGACCATAGGAGAGACACTCGTCTTCACATGCACTGAGAACAACTGTTTTTAGTTGTGCTTGCGTTCAAACCTCCAAGAGATCAACATGCCCAGGAGAAAGGTGAGTAAGTCAAAAAAGATATATAAAATAATTAGACGGCTGGAGAGAGCACGACTGCAATGCAAACGCTTATGAAGACATTCCTCTGAGACATTACTGAATTATAACGCAATGTGTGGTGTTCGGATGTCGTCTGTAAATTACCTCTTTTTTCAAAAAATAATTTGAATTTTTTCGTGTTGGAATGAACATTTTCCCGCGCGAATATGGCTATCTAACGGTGCAAGCCGCCGCTGTCCGTTATGCAGCTCCCAAGTCTGTGGCTCTATGCAGTTAAAGCACAAGCAGCAGCAGCCATGCTTTGCAGCGCTTGTCCACCTTCGTCGGCGAGTCAGCCGAGAACAAACGGCTCGCTTATCGTCGTTTGCTCGCCAAACCGCTCCAAAGTAGCGCCATAAAATACTACGGTGACTTTACTTTGCGTTTTGGCCGCAAAATCCAACATTGGCCAACGCGTTTGGATAAAATAATATATTTTCTCTCTTTGTTCGTAGTCCCAAATGGCTGCGGTGGCGCCGCTATGCCTGAGGGTGGCGCCCGTGAGAGTGAGCGAGGTTCCTCCCCCCCCGCCCTCACTGAGACTCCCGCGCCAGCTTTCAAATCTGAGCTGCATGCATTGAATGGGAGGCAAACTCGGGGGAGTGAAAGGGACAAGCGTGGCCCAGGACCTCCAAATCTGTCCCCAGAGGCTCACATGCTCAATTTCTCGGAGCCCCTCTCGCCACCTATGCGTTGCCATGACATTTCATAGCCCTAAAATGTTTGAAGCAGCTGTATTTGTCACACTTTCATGTTTTGGGGTGATTTGAAAAAGTTTTTTCAACACCTCTATTGTCAATCATATGAAGTGCACAAGTCGCTTGGTGACACTTAACTCGACTTATAAACACAAATTCAGGATTTAATAATGTCATTTTTCTGTTTCCGGGTTTCACTGTTATTTTTTTGGGTTGCAGAGAGAAATAACAGAAGACAAGGAGGAGGTAAGTGTTGACAATGTAAAACAACACTTTACACAGCAATTTATCCAAAGAAATACTCCTTAAATGTAATTTTATAGTTGTTACCTGCACATTGTCTCGGTATTACAAAGCAAAATGATTAAAATAATGTGTTCTGTTTCAGCCCAAGAGGAGATCAGCCCGGTTATTAGAGGTAAGAAAACACAAATATGAATAACATGTTTGAATTAAATAATACGGCTAATTAACATGAGAACAGCACTTCAATATATACAGGCATATAGTCATTTAGGTATCACATAGTTCTCCAGATAAACCTTTTTTTTTTCATTAATTTGAGTGTTTGTTTATTCACAAATATGATTGCATTCTAAATGATCACCCTTAAAACTGCTGGGTTTAAAAATAACCCAGTTTGGCTTAAAACAATCCAGTGTGAGTTATAACTTTATTTTTAACCCAGGAGTTTAAGTAGTAACTTACTTTAAGCTTAAAAAGTTGAAAATAGTTCAAAAGGTACAACCTTGTGCTTAAACTACATTCATCCGCTTGTAAGAACAAAGCTCTCCGCTTTTTAAAATAAAAATCATTTAAATCAAACATGATCTCCTTTTACATTCAGAGAAAGGTCCGACACCTGATTATAAAATTGAAAAAGTGGCCACCAGAGGTTGGGGCTTCATATTGTTTAAATACAAAGTAAAAAGTAATCCCATTATGGCGTGTGCATAATGGGCTTGTATTATTTGTGATTTCAGGGATAATAGAATAGTTTCACATTCTGTTCAAAAGCTCAGAAATCTTAAAGAAAAAACCCAATGTGATACTGGTGCTCTTTTTAGATTTTGGTAAATTTTGAAATTGTGACCAAAGGGATAACAATGTATTTTTTTACAAACTCAAGGGTAACAAATGTTTGGAGCCCTATCCCAAAAATAGTTAAATAAGGTAACTTTACTTAAAGTTATCCAGTATTGTAATAGTTTACTTTTTCATAATGCAACCAATTCTAAAGCCACCACTTAATGATCCAGTGTGATCATAGAATGAGCAACTGATGTAACAATTGCTTTTAAAATGTATCCCGGGATTCAGAGTGCCTATGGAAAGAAACTCTTGAAAAGTAACAAAGAAAACTTATTTGAGCCATTTTTAATGGCATCCCTGTTTGCAGAAGCCGGCCACATCTAAGGTGGAACCAAAGGTTAAGAAGCCAGCAAAAGTAGGAGAGGCCAGCCGTGCACACAGCTATCTGGCATTTGAACATGAATCCAGCTAAGTACTTAATTTTGTTACCTTTTCCAGAAAGAGAAGGCTGTGAACGATAAGAAGGAAGACAAGAAGACCAAGAAGACAAAGGAGAATGCCGAGGCAGAGGCCAATGAAGAAAACCACTCTGAGAACGGAGAGGCCAAGACCAATGAGGTGAGCTGACACTTCGGCTGTGGACTTGGAAAGTCAAAATGATGGTGGTGACTTTACTTCATGTCTTCTGTACCGCAGGTGGAAGAAGCCCCCGAGGAGGCCAAGGAGGAGGCCAAGACAGAGTAGCACCACTGCCCCAGCGATCCCCCTCTACAGCCCTTGCCCTTGAATCTCCCCTCTCAAGTCTCTCACATGGTTTCCCTCCAAGGCGTATTGTTAACAGAGGAATATTTTTATCAATGATTTTATAAGTATCCGTACAGATTTTTAGCACAAAAAGCGAAGCTGATCATGGAGCACCTTGCAGATTTGCAGTGGTCATATCAAGTGTCTGCAAGCAAGACAAACAACACACTACAATCTTTTTTAAATGGCATTTTGTGATTGTTAAAGCCTTGTTTGGTGTAGAAAGTGTCCCCTGCCTGATTGGCTCTGTCGTGACTTGTGTATTCCTGTGTTTTTCCTCACTCCACCTCCTCTGCAGATTAGACCCCCCTCCCTTCTCCCACGGTTCAGCTTCCTATCCATGTTTTATTAACGGTTCGGCCATGTTGTTGTGGCTGTTTCTTTTAGATCTCTTAATATGCAGTGACTTCCCTTTTGCTTGTGTCTCATGATCCCCGCCCCCACCACCACCCCACCATTGAAAATGTGTTTTTAAAAATAATTAAGCGCATTGCCCATAAGGAAGAGGAAGACGAACATGTAAAACATTCCTGGAACACTGATGCCTACGACCTGTGTCCGAGACGACGCTGCGTTATGAGAAAGATGAAAAACAGCTCTTGCGTCATCCACACTGTCATGTCAGCTTGTTTCTTTTAAAATGGTCGTTTTATTTTATTTTATTTTTTTATAATTTGAATTTGGAAATCACTTACAAGCGCAGGTGTCTGGTCCTTCTCTTATGTTCTGAAATTCTCTTAATAAAAACAGTCCTGGGAATTTTCCTCGAAGCCTTGTGTCTAGACTGTTTTTTGATTGTATATTGAAAACAAAATTATGCAAATGAAAATTTTGAATGTGTCTGAAATTCTTTAAGGTAAACAAATGAAAATGTTAAATGATTTTACAAATAATCCATCCATCCACTTCCAACCCTGTTTATCCTGTATAGGTTGCTGGAGCCTAATCCCAGTTGTTTTAGGGCAAAAAGCGATATAACCCCAGAACTGGTTGCCAGTCAGTCACAGGGCACATACAGAGACGAACAACCACACACAAATAACGATGCCTGATTAACGATGATTTTGGCCTGATCAAGGTCGTGCATCCTGGCAATACTTCTGACAGCTCAATGTCAGAACCTCCATTAGTAGAACCCTTTCATGAACTTTGTGTTGACATACTCACCCTGGATGACTGAATCTTAACTCCCCTCTGGCCTTTACATGTTCACATCCAACTGCATGAATGCCTGTGTGAGTACCATGACCCATATTCACGATTATATTATTTCTATACAATACGGCACCACATTTATCTCAGCCTCCACGAAGGCCTACATGCAAGCAGAATCATGAAAGATGCATGATGTTGTAAAACTAACTTCAGTCTTGAGTTTTGTTGCTTTGCTTTTCAACCAAAACCGTAGTCCGTCATGCGTATTTGTTGTTCGCAAACATTTTCAGAGTAGAGTGTTTTAATTATTTGGTGCACATTTGATAATGCTCACGTCTAAATAGAATATTTTAAAGTGGGATTGAGCAATCTTTCTCTTTCTCTCTCTCTCTCTCTCTCTCTCTCTCTCTCTCTCTCTCTCTCTCTCTCTCTCTCTATCTCTCTCTTACTCTCTCTCTCTCTGGCAGGTCGCACTTGATTGATGCAAATCCAAGCACGATTCGCGGCCTGCATCCTCCACACCAACTGCGTAATAATCGCTTTATCTTCCTGCTTGTCGTCTATTTTGTGAAGCAGATGCGGCTTCTCTGAGCCAGCCAGTCATGGCTGAACCACGGACTCCATTTTGTCCACATGTCTCTCTAGGACGGGG
>CAAKHF010004873.1:0-10307 GCA_901007745.1 Hippocampus kuda
TTTTAGCATGATAACAAGTAAAGCATCCGAGGAAACGATCGTTTATTTGAATGTCCGTCGAGCCGCAGGACGCTTCATAGTCCTAAACGGCCTAGTTAGCTCTCGAAGGCTAAAAACATTACGCTAACTGGAGCGCTAATGAGAGAGAAGCGCTCCAGTTAGCGTAAGGTTTTTAGCCTTCGAGAGCTAACTATGACCATCGATGACTATGAAGCGTCCCGCGGCTGTTTTTAGCATGATAACAAGTAAAGCATTCGAGGAAACGTTCGTTTATTTGAATGTCCGTCGAGCCATAAGCAATTTACTCTGAGCAGCTAATCGGATGCTACGGATCCGCTAGCTTCAGTGTGAACAAACATAGACAGTGAGGTCCCTCTTGGCAATGGCAGAGCAGCTATGAGTTTGTTGAGTCCAGGAAACTCGCAGCTGTGACCGAAATAAACATTGTTCACTATGTAAACCAGTGTGGTGTTTGCTGTTGCCGTTTCCGAACGAACCAGTAGAGGTCGCTGTTGGATAAAATTTCGTTGTAGTGAATGTCTTTGCGAGGCTGGAGCAGAGAAAATGATTTCGTATAACGCAACAGGGGGTTTTTCGTCGTATGGGGGGCAGGAGAATGGGAATTGTGTTAATGCATGAAGATTTTTTCACATAAGGGGGTATTTTCGCCCATGTAGGTTTCGTTTTAGAGGAGTTTCACTGTATAAAGAGAGGAGAGCAAAAATTAACTTTTAATTTTCACTTTTCTAATTGCTCATTTGAGCTTGGGCTCTAATTTGGAATCAGTCCATTTCTAGACCGAAAACTCCAAACCCATTTCTCCAGTATGTTTTTGCATTCGTCAATCGCTTAAAATAATTTAAAAATCGAAACAATTTTCCACTCTCTTTGTCAATGTGTTTTGCAAGTGTAAATTTACGACTTCAATCCTGAACAATCTCATTTTGTAGCACTGCACTCTTCTCTCGCTGCAAAGGTTTGATACCAGCGTCCGATAATGGCAGCCTGAGGACACAATTCCAAAAGCCTCTTTTTAAGCTGTTCTGTTCTTGTCACCCTACGTACCAAATGACATGAAACATGCAGATTGGTGTTGACTGATAGGCTCAGTGAGAGGTGTTATTTAAAAATGTCTGTGTTAATTACCAACTACCTTTCCTTACTTCTTGGAATGTGTACCAAAGGTGTTTGATCCATTTTTTATCAGGGAAAGTCAATGGAATCAATCACAGAAACGGCGAATACGCTGCCTGAGGTTTACGAGATGCTAGTAAAAGCTGATGGCTGTGGGGGAGAAAGCCCCAATGTGTGCGCTCGTTGATGGTGTACCAGCCTGCAGTTACTGGCACCAAGATATATTTCTACAGTAAATTTCCAGACGGCTTGTGAGCCTTCAATGTTGTCTCGGGATGGAAAAACACATCTTTCGCTTTTGGGGGGTGGGCTGAGAAGGTATGTGGGGCAGTAACAGCAGTTCTGCCGTCGTCAAGATGAGCATCTTGACGACGCATCTTGAGTTGGGAGTTTGAGGTGAAAGCTTGTTCATCACACACATTCCTGCCTTGCTCCATCCCAAAGACAGAAGCACGAAAAAAAATGTACCATACTTGTAAAGCTGTACCGTAAACGGCCCAAAAAAAAAAAAAAAAACCTCACTCAGCAAATGTTGACACCATGCTCTCTCTACATTATGATGGCTCAGGCAAAAACGATTCATTTAGTATCGGCCATCTGCCTGGGTTACTCGGCTCTTTTGGATGCCATTTGTTCTTTGGAGTTTGCCATGATGTAAAAGCCTTGCATTTAATTAATAATGGCTTGTATAAACTAAAATATTAATTCCTGTTCAATTTTGGGCATGGCTCCTTGAGAGTGCTTTGTGTATAGATGTGCAATCAAAGTTATTTTATTTTTACTTTCTGAGAGTCCTCAAAAAAAAAAAATCTTTGGAATTTAGTGACATCCATCTGTCTTGGACACCTGCCTCAGATTGGGGATGCATTGCATGAATTTCTCTGTTTGGGTTTTGTGAAAAAGTACAGGCCCAAATGGTTGCTACAAACCAAAACAGTCCACTCCTTGTTCATTTTTCCTGTTATGATAGACACATGTAAACAATTTTGTGTTGATGGTGAGAAAGGTTTTGGGAACCCTTTTTTTTGGGTTGTTTCCATTTTCCAACCATCCTCAAAATGCTCATCAAACAATGCCACAGTCCATCCACAGTGGATGTAGTATGCAAATAGGCTTTCCAATTTAGTGTCACTTCTCTGTCACAGATAACCGTTTCCTATTGGTGCTTATTCGGACAAATTCCCTAGGATGAGTTCAACGATGGCGGGCCAGTGGGCCAGTTGGTAGCACGTCGAACTCACAGTGCAGAGGTACTGGGTTTAATTCCAGCTCCGGCCTCCCTGAGTGGAGTTTGCATGTTATCCCTGGCCGGGCCTGCGTGGGTTTTCTCCGAGTACTCCAGTTTCCTCCCACATTCCAAAAACATGCATGGCAGGCTGATTGAACACTCTAGATTGTCCCTAGGTGTGAATGTGAGCGCGGATGGTTGTTCGTCTCTGTGTGCCCTGCGATTGGCTGGCAGCCGGTTCAGGGTGTCCCCCGCCTACTGCCCGAAGACAGCTGGGAGAGGCTCCAGCACACCCCGCGACCCTTGTGACGATAAAGCGGACCAGAAAAAGGATGGATGGATGGATGGATGGATGGATGGATGGATGGATGGAGTTCAACTGTGCGAGCCCGAAGTTGGTGAATTTCTTGTTCAATTCCAGGTATGGGTCTTTGAGATTTTTTTCAGGCTTCCTTTTGTGATGGACATGTCCAATCAATTTCCCATACACAGTATTATCAACATTGCATTCAAGCCATTAATCTCGATTGATAGAATTTGGATACCCTGTTCCTCTTGCTACTGAGTCGACTTTGTTTATTGGTTGCGAGTCTCTCCGTGACGTGACGGTGGTGTTAATGCACGTAGCAGGAAGTATGCTAAGAGCCAGCGTGAGAGTCACTGATGAGAGTTCCCAGCAGTAAGTTAGGAGTGAACATGCACGGGGGAGAAGCAATCGATCTCATTGATCGAACACGCTGGAATTACAGCTCATGTTCTTCTCTTTTTTTCCCGTTTCTCTCTCTTGACTCTTAAACGGTGACTCCCCCTTACCAATGACTCAGATACTGCTGTTGTTGCTTGCAATCTTTGTGCTGCGTGACAAAGTGGTACACCCATTGTGTTGGCTTGTAGAAATTTGTCATAGACAAAAGAGAGTTGCAAAAAGAACAAAACCACGACTATGTCATACTTTGCAAATGTGAAGTGTTTTATAAGCATGCAATTGATCGCAAAAAGTATACTTTCAGTTCCAACAATGCTATATGCCTAACACAATGATATATGTGGCCACATAAATGCCGACACACTCCAAAATCGTGCAGAAAGTCGTCCAACAATGCTGCTTACCATAAAAACATTGATTAACCCACAACAATGCACTTTTTGTGAATAAAATTGAATAATTCAAGAGAAAAACTAGACTTTTTTCAAACAGGAATGTTACATTTTGTCCGAAAATTGCCAAATAGTGTGACAAAAATACTTGGTACATTTTACTGGGGATGGGGGAGTGTGCCAGGTAAAAAGCAACATTGTACTGTTATGACAATGTAGTTTGCTCACAAAGGACCTGTTATAAAAAAGTTGTTTTGCCCTCAAAACAAAAAGAGGACATATATTATTATCAAAACACTACAAAGTCTTGCAACAATGCAAATGCCCCAAAACACTACGTTCAGCACTGCAATGTTTATGCTCAGAATCCAAAAGTTGACTACAATAAGTTGACAATTAAAAAGCTACTACTATACATTGTCCGAGAAATGCTATCCAACCTTTCCAACCCCTCCTCACTCAAAAAACCAAAAACATGTTTGTTTTTTTTTTTATTGAGGAAAATATCACTCAATTATTCATTCATGCATTCATTCATCTTCCGAACCGCTTCATCCTCATTAGGGTCGCGGGGGGTGCTGGAGCCTATCCCAGCTGTCTTCGGGCAGTAGGCAGGGGACACCCTGAATTGGTTGCCAGCCAATCGCAGGGCACACAGAGACAAACAACCATGCACTCCCGCACTCACACCTAGGGACAATTTAGAGTGTTCAATCAGCCTGCCATGCATGTTTTTGGAATGTGGGAGGAAACCGGAGCACCCGGAGAAAACCCACGCAGGCCCGGGGAGAACATGCAAACTCCACACAGGGAGGCCGGAGCTGGAATCGAACCCGGTACCTCTGCACTGTGAAGTCGACGTGCTAACCACTGGACTACCGGGCCGCCTCACTCAATTATATTTTATACAATTCTTATAGTAATAATTGAATAGAATGTAAAGAACGAAAAGTTTGTGCAGCATGATTAAATCATTGCAGGTCCTTCTGATGTACACAAAATAGCCATGGGGAGGCGGGGGAGCATAGAACGTGCAGACACAAACAAGGGAATTTCACACCTGCTGTATGTGACCGGATAAACTGCAGTAATCTTAGTACATTTTTGTAGAGGATGACTAATATATGCGTCAGTATTCCCATTATTTTTCGCATTTTGTGTTAAAATTTTCTTTGGGTTTACTGTCAAAGTAAACACAAAACAAACTGGGAGAGGCATTAATCATCTTAAAGCCCCTTTTTCAAAGAGTTCTTTGAGTTCTGCCAAACTACTGCTCATGGTATAATGAATTCACTTGAGCTCACTGCAATTGATTAGTGCTCTTATCTCAACTTTTTGCCCTTAAGTCAAGGCAAAAAGGAATGATGGCACGTATCTTTTGAAATTCAAAATTTGCGGTGCTCATATTTGAAGGCACCACTGTATTTGGTTGGGGACGGGCAAAGAATGGGAATCTGGAGGGGAGAGAGAAGCAAGGGTTGTCGTTAGAAGTCTGCGACTTCCTCTGCGTCTTTTCCCAACAAAGCCCTCCAATCACTTGACATGTATTCCCACCGTGGAAAAGAGCGGTTTGACAGCGAGGATGGAATTGTTTGACAACTGAATGACACGCGAAAGAGGTGGGGAGATTATCAAAAGGATTTTAATCCAGATACTTCTATAGACTCAGTTTTGAGGGGCGCAGGACGGTACTGCTTGGGGGAAATGGTTGTAAAGTGATGGGAAGACTGCAAGTTACCCTGATATTTGCGGTAATGTAGGCACAGTACAACATCTACCGTACGTTGTCTTTGATAAATATCAAAACAAAAGCCAAAGTAAAAGCAGACAGTCCATTAATTAACATACAAAAATTCTCAAACTTGGATCCCACAAAAGTACCAGAATTTCCAGACGACAAAGCACACCTGAATGAAAGCCGTAACAGATAAATTTAGCCCCCCAAAAATATGTCCATATACCAGCCACTTCACTTTATGTGCTGCAGGTCTCCACATTATAAAATGAGATATTTGCAAAGAAAGAGATCAAGATGGATTTTTAAAAACTATTAATTAAACGAAGAATACTCTGATCAATCGGTGGCCGACAAATATCAGTCGATATTTGTGAAAAATGTGTGATCGATGAATCCGATCAAAGCCTTTGAAGGCCAATTGATCACCCAATGTATATATTTGTTTTGGGAAGGGAGTGACATGTTTTGCCCCAAGTGTTGTTCAAATGATCAACTCATCAGCAAGCTCTAAAGGCGCCTGACAATGATCCTGATCACTTGAATCAGGTACCGTATTTTCACGACTACAAGGCGCCATGAAAAGTCTTAAATTTTCTCCATAATGGACAGGACGCCTTATAATGCGGAGCATCTAGTGTATGCGCCGAGTTCCAAAGCCTGACTGAGAGCACTTCTGGCTGTTTATACAGAAAAAAGGCGGAAGTGAGTGACGACAGGCATGCGGAAGTCGGCCAATGAGTGAAGGGTTGGCGTGTAAGAGGACGCTAAAGGCACACCCCTAACAGGTACCAGTCGCCAATGAGTGAAGGGTGAGCGTGTAAGAGGACGCTAAAGGCATGCCCCTACCATGCCGTATGTTTAAGATGGCGTATGTTTTACCATGCGTTTACAGTGCGTTTTGTGTATGTGCACCCGTTACTGAGACTGCACCCAACAATACGGTGCGCCGAATGGTCGTGAAAATACGGGTGTTGCAGCAAGGAGAGGTGGAAAACATGCAGGACACCGGCCCTCGAGGACTGGACTTTGAAACCTGTGCTCTAGGTGATGCTTGAAACGTGAAGCCACACTCCGGTTAGTATAGTTGGACCAAATTTGAAAGACAAAAACTGGCCAAATTCAAATGTCCGGGACATTTCAGTGTACTGATGATTTTGTCAGTGTTAATTGATGTCTTCTTTTTGCCAAGCAATTGCCTAAAAATCTAAGGACTTGCAACAAAAACTGTCACGGTTCGAACGAACCGAATAAAGTTTTTGGATCCCAGAATAGTAGCCACCAGACAAAACTCCGTAGCAAAAATGTTTATTAATACAAAAACACACCGACAAAGTAGGAACGAAAAGCACTGGTCAAATAAGGACCAGGAAAAGACAAACAATACAATAACCAAAAGCGCTTGCAAAAAAGGCAAGGAAGAAATTAACCAGAGACTACAAAATTAAATGCCAAGAATCCAATTTGCGTTAAGAACAAATGAAAACAAAAACTATGCTTACAAAACATAGAACCCATAGAACAAGAGCAAACAAGACAAGAGCGAGAGGTCTAGAAAAATGATCACTTGAGCCACAGCAGTAGCAAGGTCAAACAATACTCCGACAACCAGCAGAAAGTTTCTTGGTCCTTAAATATCTGGTTCACGAACGGCAGAATTGGCAGCAGGTGTGCACACAGCAAGTTCGCTCAGTCTGCCACCTGCTGGTAAAAGCAAGAACAGGAACATGACAAAAACACTGAATTAAGTGTCTTTGTTTGCCAAAATGTACTGATTGGATTGAGTGCAGTGACAATCATTTGCTTTTTAAATCAACATAAGCGCTTCCCAGATATCTGGGATCTCGCAAGTCATCGCTCTGTGTCTCATTTCCTCTCGTATCGATGTCCTTAAGTGAGCTTCCCCAAGCGCCTGCAGGGGCGGGGTCCTTTCATATGGATCACTGTGAATGTGTTGGTGCACAGCTGATGGGCAGACCTCAGCATTAGCACTAATTGTGCTCCTGGTAGCAAAATACACTGGATTGACAATTAGTCTGTACCAGGAGTCACCAACCTTTTTGAGCTACTTCATATGTCCTGATTGTGTGAAGGGCTACCAAATTGATACACGTCTGAAAATAACATTTGTACAAATTACATTTAATAATATTAGAATGTGTTATTTTTCATATTTAATGATTTTAAGTTTCAGGCTCTGATCATCTTAAAGATGTCTCACAGTGCCAGTGTTTGCATTTTTAAATCATAATTTCTACTAGCAAATCACAATTCTAGCACTGGCGGGCTATTGGTGTGGTCCTCATAGGCTACCTGGTGCCCGCGGGCACCACGTTGGTGACCCATGGTTTATACAGTGGACGCTTTGTAACAGAAATTGTGTTTGTACTTGAGCGTGAAATTTTTTTTATGCAAAATGCAATTGTCAAACCAAAAATGTTATGCCGCTTTAAGCACAACCCCCCCCCCCGCCCCCCTCAAAAAATGCTAGTAATCTACTGTAAAAAAAAGTTGTATATGGAGAAAGTATTTTGGACATAAAAATGTCATGCTGGATTCCCCACCAAAGTGTGCTTGAAAATACAATTGTTCACCACAAAAGGGAGTATTTTGAAGCCACAAAACACTAAATAAATATTGACAACATGGTAGATTTGGTCAGGACTGTGGTCTCCCATGTGGATGTAATATGTTGCTTTCAAAGAACTGAATTTGATCAACAAAATGGGACTATGAGAAAAATGTTTTATTCCCAATACTTGCCACAAAAGTAAAAGATTTGTATGCAAAATGCAAAAGATTTTGGCACAAAAATGGTTGACTTTTTCTCCAAGATGCGATACGTCTGTCACAGTTCCGGAAGAATTCGGAATAGAATCGGATCCCACAAACGCAGACAAGCTCTGTAGAAGCACGATAACGATCCTGATCATTTGAATTGGGTGTGTTGGAGGAGGGAGACATCAAAAACATGCTGTATGGGGGCCCTTTGAAGTTTTGATTCAGTTGTCTTTATGGCATTTAATTGTATGATATGCGGTAAGTATACATTGAATGAAATCCAAGATGCGTTCCTACTTTTGGCCCCACCCTGTACAGTATAACAAAATACAATCCACTATATTTAGCCTCAAAATTGTCATGTTTGGACATGAAAATGCATCACCGCAACAAGAAAATGTATATTAACACTTCTAACAATTGTTTAACACTGTTGAATGGGCATAGATGTTTTTTTCCTGTACTTGTTTAATGGACTGTGCGATAGTCTTCAATAAATATGTAAAGAGCACCCTAGTTCGCGAAGGCCAAGGGTATCCTGTCCGAGCATTGCGGAAGATGCTCTTACGAGTGTGCTGCAACATGGAGGCAGATGGACCGCAGTCATTACTCAGAAAAACGACTCAGGGGGGCGTAAACGGTGGGGGTGGGGGGGGGGGTAAAACCGATTCGCTGGCTTGCTGCTCTCACTTGTTTATTTATTTTTACAATTACTGTCCGAGAGGCTTTATTTTGTCGGACACATAGAACAGACATTCTAATGGAACACACATCACGTGTTGTCAGGCAGAATAGAATGCAAGGCCATTTAAGGGACCAAACACTGGGAATTGCTCCAAAAAGAGCACTCATAACTCCGTTAAAAATGTATACCCCCTTTGTGCGCCATTGTGGGATGGGAATAGTCTTTTTTTTCCGGCCAGTCCTACTGGCATTCCTCATTTGTATTAAAATCAGGGCGGTCGGAGTGCAGTGCGCATGAGTATGTGGTCATTGTGGAAACATAAATAGAGCCTCTAGGGT
Source organism: Hippocampus kuda (assembly GCA_901007745.1). NCBI lineage: Eukaryota > Metazoa > Chordata > Actinopteri > Syngnathiformes > Syngnathidae > Hippocampus > Hippocampus kuda. The sequence continues at coordinate 9,000 of CAAKHF010004873.1, forward strand.
CAGTGCATGACATTGGCAATTAAACTACAAGCTGTCCCCCCTTGCCGATGATGTAGTTGGCCGTGCATGTGACATGGGCAATTGCACCTCCGATCGTGCGTCTGGGTGGATATTAGCCACTACTAGTCAGGACTCCAAAATATCGAGATAAGTGAACAGTATAATCTTGACAATAATGTATAATGATACATGGATGACTTACGACACCCCATGCGAATGGTCTATGAAACTGCAGATTTGCGTTCAGTATAATTAGGCCAAATCTTCTTGGCCTTCTTCCTCCCTCCACCGTGGAGGAAATAAGAATGTTGCGAACATTAGCAGCAGTTGTCACACTTGTGTGTCTCTTTTTGAGAAAATTGTTGCAGGAGGTGTGGGAAATCACTAAGGGGTGTTCACACGGCAACATTTGGTCCGGAACTGCACCGGCGCTACGCCAGTCGAGCGTTCACACGTGCACATTTGCTCCGGCGTAGCGCCGCAATAGAGCGTGACATAGGTGCTGTCACGCTCAGTGGCTTTGCACGTGTGAACACTCCACAAAATTTGGTCCGGTGTAAAGTATATCGCAACAAAATATATCGGTGCAGCGCCGGAGCAAATGTGTGCCGTGTGAACAGCCCTTAAATCTAGTGAACATGTCACTAAGTTGGCAGCGCTTCAAACACAAATAGAGGTTCTTACATGCAGCACATCAAATAAAAGCATATCTTTCAAAATAAAAGCAAGGCATATTTTATGCTGTATTTTCACTTCATGGTCACAGTCAAAAATTGTGGTTGGGCCAATTGTGGCCCCCCCTCAGGCCAGATTTGCCCAGTTCTGCTGAAAACGTCTCAATAAGCCATGCCCAAAAAGACACAGGAAGTATGCCATTTTGGTTTGAAGCGGTCATTTTAGGGACATTTTGACCATTTTTAGGTGTCCTTGAGAGACAAACTCATCCTAGTGAGTCTGATGGATATCATATGTAAAGCTCATGTACTAAAAACAAATCAGAGACACTAAATTTCAAAGCATTTAAGTTTTCATCATTGTGGGCAAAGCCACCAAGTTTGGTGAATTGACATATTTTTTATTACTGAGAAAATTTTACAACTGGACTTTGCTTTAAATATAAAATCCATATTACGAAAAATAAAATGCTGTACTTATTAATGTGGATTTAATGTGTTCTCATTGCACACACCACACTGTGCATCCATGAAAACAAGATGATAAAGTGGGAAAATAAATGTGCAGCCATGAAGTTGAAATAATTAAAAAAGAAAGAACAAGAATAAAAATAAGATACTCCATAGCTCAGGA
>CAAKHF010004874.1:0-12101 GCA_901007745.1 Hippocampus kuda
TTAGATAGGTGTGTGGTGTGTGTGTGTGTGTGTGCTTGTGTGTGTGGGGGTGTAAAACTTTGCCTTCATTAGTCAAATTCTGTACATGTGTTGACATTTATTCAATATTTATGCCAAATATGTATTTTTTTCTGCATTGGTGTAATTGTGGACTGTGCGGCACAGTTTGACATGCCCTTCCAAATCTTTATTAGGTGTTGGCGTCTCAGTGTCTAACAGCACTTTGTGGCAGTGCCGGGGGAGGTGAGGGCTGCACAGTAGCAGAGCAGTCAGAGATAGATGTCCTGCTCAACGCCCTCCTTTCACCTTGCTTCTCTGTCCGTGATGCTGCTCTCAGAGTGAGTTTCAAATAACCCAATTATTATTTTTATTTTAACTGTTTACTGCTCTTCTTCACTTTGAGTTTAGTCGTTCAATTTTTCACAAAGCAGCCCAACAGAATTGAACAAATGATACCTTGAATGAAAACAAATTTATATAGTTTGGTTTTTTTTGTTTGTTTGATTTTCCCCCGGTGTACAGGGATTGTCAGAGATGGAGTTTGCTCTGTCGACAGACAGTACAGAGCAGAGTGGACTGAGTTTGCTGCGCAGGCTCTGGATCGCTAGGTTTGATGTTGAAGAAGAAGGACGAGCGTTTGCTGAAAAGTATATACAATGAGTTTTTATGTGTATTATTTTTCTGTTTGTTTTTGGAATGCTGACGTGAAATAGTTTTTCCCCCATTGGATGATACTTACAAGTACTTACCAGTGAAAGCAATCTAAAGGAGTACTACCGTGTCTTTTAAGTGGCAGTGAAAACAAGTTCAGCATTGTTTTACATAGGCAATTTTGAGAAGCCAAAGTGTAAGCAAAATGTTTTGGTCCTCTTAGACTCTGGCAGTCTCTTGATCTGGAGTTGGTCCCAGAGCTCTGCTCCCTACTAATTGGTGACATCACTCATCACGAAGAGGCTGTTCGCTCTGCTGCGGCTGAAGCGCTTTCAAGTGCTGTTTCTCACTATAGAGACCAATCTGCGCCAGTCCTTGGACAGCTAACTGAGCTCTACAACCAAAAACTTTATGTGAGCGCCCCCACTACACCAATTATCTCGAACACTATTTGTGGCAGCTGTTTACTTCTGAACCAAACCAAACAAACCTTTATTTATCTTCATTAAAGAGACCACCACCTGTGCTGGATACCTTGGGCAGAGTGATCTCGGAATCTCCACCGGATCAATGGGAAGCAAGGTAAGAGAGAAGAAAACTCAACGTCATATGGATTACGATGCGTAGAAATGGAACTGTCCAACTCACACTCATTCATTTTGCACTGAGATTGTTTGTCACTCATGGCTCTAGGTGTGGAATTGCTCTCACGCTGAACAAGTTGTCCCAGTACTTGGACGAATCTCAGGTGACTCCCCTCTTCCTGTTCTTTGTTCCTGATGCTCTGAATGACCGTCACACTGACGTACGGCGCTGCATGTTGGAGGCAGCGCTCTCAGCCCTCAACACGCATGGAAAGGTGCGGCCCGCTCCTTTTTTCACCACTTCACTTATAGTTTTCAGTGCATATGATATCATACAGTCATTTGTGTTTCTTCAAAGTTAATGAGTCTCTAAATGTGATGATGTGTGTTACAGGACAACGTTAGCTCCCTGCTTCCTGTGTTTGAAGAGTTTCTGAAAAATGCGCCCCAGGACGCCAGCTATGACGCTGTCCGTCAAAGTGTGGTCATTCTTATGGGCTCCTTGGCCAAACATCTGGACAAAAATGACCCAAAGGTCAAACCCATTGTGGCCAAGCTTATCACAGCTCTTTCTACACCAGCACAGCAAGTAAGAAACGTTGGCTCTTTTTTCAGCTTTGATCCCGAAATTATTTTTGTTTAAAATTAGTGTCATCCAAAACACGAAGTGATGGTGAGCAGTTTAACGGTGCACACATAAACAGTGAGATGTATTGTGTTCATCAACAATGTGCATTTCTTGTTCCTTCTTGAAACAAAGATTGAAGTGTGGACAAGCATGCCTCTCAGATTTTTTTGTTGCCTGAATTGTTCACCCATCTTCAGCCATCCACTTTGGCCTTTGCAGTCTCCACAATGGGGTGGATTAGTGAATCAGACGCATGATCTACCTGTATATTTATTGTCTCTTGTGTTAATTTACACTCTTCATGGTCGTCACAACAGAAGGACTCCCTTATAACTAAATTTACTCTTTGATCAAAGTGCTCCCTGAAGGTCCCCACTCGCTTCCAGGGCAACACACTGAGACTTTATAGTATAAGCTACTAGAGAAAAATAATCATCCATTGCTTTTGAATCTAATTAAAGAGCCCTATTGTGCTCCAATATATAATGTTTTTGCTGTCCTTCCCCGTGTAGGTTCAAGAGTCAGTGGCCAGCTGTTTGCCTCCTTTAGTGCCTGCCATCAAAGAAGATGCTGCAGGGATAGTAAGGAATCTGCTGCAGCTGCTGCTGGAGAGTGACAAGTATGCTGAGAGGAAGGGAGCTGCTTATGGGCTTGCTGGGCTGGTCAAAGGACTTGGTATCCTGGCTCTCAAACAGCAGGACATCATGGCAACGCTGACTGATGCCATTCAGGACAAGAAAAACTTCAGACGAAGGGAAGGTGAGGACTGTACTTGAACACACCTTGTGGTGCGACCTGGACACATCGTCAGAGATGTTCCCGGCGTCGTAGGGTGTTTCAGGTCTTACATCACACACCATCAAACTTGCCACTTGGCAAGCTGCTGAGCCTCAACCCCACTAAAACTCCCAATACCATGAAGAGCACAAGAAATGGTCCACAGCTTTTATTATTGTGGCTTGTTTTGATAGTTACTTTTCTGATGTTTTTTTTTCTTTTTAGAAAATTACAATCTTCGGCATTTGTGGCTGCCACAGAAGCACTTCGCTTATTCAGGCTGCCAGAGCACATTGGCATATCTAGTCTTCTGTTCTGTCCTGTTTTCATTCTTCTTGTTTATCGTAGTTTCTTCTTATTGATGATACTAGTGTAGCCTGTACTACCGGAGACAAATTCCTTATGTGTTCTACATACTTGGCCAATAAAGATGATTCTCTGGTGTTAAGAAACACGTCTCGAAACGATGAATCGGCTATCAGAATATGTCAATTAATTTGTTGATCACTTAGTAGTCTATTAATGGATTCATTGGTGCATTTTTAGAATATTGATGTTTCATCTCTTTCAGGGGCACTTTTTGCTTTCGAGATGCTGTGCAACATGTTGGGCAAACTGTTTGAGCCATATGTTGTTCATGTGCTGCCACACCTCCTGCTGTGCTTTGGAGACGGAAATCAGTATGTAAGGGAGGTGAGCAAGACGATCAATTTCTAGTGTTTCTTTTTGTTAAACTTCCAGTTCTGAAATCAGTTTCACAACGTGCTCAAATGCATGTTTTATGTGAATTTGTAATGTTCCCTCGTCCCTGCACCAGGCTGCTGATGACTGTGCTAAGGCAGTGATGAGGAACTTGAGTGCACACGGTGTAAAACTAGTTCTGCCTTCTCTGCTCGTGGCCCTGGAAGAGGAGTCGTGGCGGACTAAAGCCGGTCTGCATGGACAACACACAGAAACAAGCCATGAGTCGTGTGAAAGCATGGGCATTTTCATCCATCCATTATCCCAAATCTGATTTTACAGGCTCGGTGGAGTTACTTGGTGCCATGGCTTTCTGTGCACCGAAGCAGTTATCTTCCTGTCTGCCAAATATTGTTCCCAAACTGACTGAAGTGTTGACTGACTCCCATGTGAAGGTGCAAAAAGCTGGTCAGCAAGCTCTCAGACAAATTGGCTCAGTCATCCGTAACCCCGAAATTCTTGGTGAGAGGTGTTTTTTATCAATGTATTTATTTTTGGTTACGTGTCCATGTTGAAATACAGCGGTCACTCGCTATATTGCAATTCACCTTTCGCAGACTCGCTATATCACAGATCCCCCCCCCCCCCACCAAGTAGTTTTTTTACAGCAGACAACCCGCATTGTGTCCTAATTGACTTTCTTTATATTATACTGCATAGTTACATGATGTTTTTAGCAGCATTCGAATCCGCATTATATTCTGGGTCCTAACTAAATTGAATCCCTTTTTCTTTGCTAGATTTAACCTTTTGCCCCACAACAAAACAGGAGTGTTAAAGCAGATGTTTACCTTTGTTTCATTGTAAAATAATAGTAACAATAATAAATAATCATAAGTACAACAATCAACATAATAATACTGTATCTTATTTTCCTTGCAAATTTTCGAACTTTGAGCATGTTTAAACAAGAGAAATGTGGAAAAAAATGCTTTTGGTGAAGTTTACAGACTTAAAATATTGTATAATTGTAAACAAAAAAAACGTTCCTACGTTGTGGATTTCACCTCCCGTGAGTTATTTTGGAAATGTAACGTCGCAATAAACATGGGACCACTGTACACAAACACATTTTCAGCAGCTAGTTCTGCAATCCTCAAAAGTAGCTCTGATTTTGACTGCTCAACATTTTAGTTTTTTGCAGATTCAAATTAAGACAGTTTGTCTAAAATGACTTGTTGATTCATTCATGACTAATTCATTGGTTTAGTCATGCAGTTTTCTATATTTCAATAAATAACAAGACACCAGTTTTATGTTGCCTATTTGGTTCCAACTCGGACCCTTCTGTGTAGAGTTTACATGTTCCTACCAACGATGACAGAAACTTAATTCGGGTTGCTCTGTTTCAATCAAAAATGTCTCATGTTAATTTCCAGTAAATTCCCTTTAATGATCTCCACTTTTCTTTATTGAGGGGACTTTTAAGCAAGCTTTATTATTGTTGTTTTATGTTAAATGTTCTGTGAAGCGCGATTGTTGCAGCTGTTGTGAAAGCACGATGTCAATAAAGATGTCTTTAATTGTATTGTAACCAAAGTCCATTGCTATTACAAGATCAGCATCTGGCCACAAGGTGCCACATGGTGGCTTACTTGTCCAGAGAAATGGCTTCACAGCTGACAACATATTTCACGAGACTTGTGCAGATGAGAAATCCTTATATTCTTTAAAACTGGATTTTGACCTTTTTTCTTGAAGTCTCGCGTCCCTTTAGGTTGATAGGTAGAACTCTGCTGTTAGCAGGACACCCAAGAGTGTTCAAATTGAGTACTCTGTATGGATCATCTTGGATTGTATTTCATAAGACCTCATTCATAGTGACTGTCATGATCTCTTTTCAGCTATAACGCCCGTTCTGCTGGATGCTCTGACTGATCCATCCCGAAGGACCCAGACATGTCTTCAAACCCTTCTGGACACCAAGTTTGTACATTTCATTGATGCCCCTTCCCTTGCACTGATCATGCCCATCGTCCAGAGAGCTTTCCAGGATCGTTCCACTGACACTCGCAAGATGGCCGCTCAAATTATTGGCAATATGTACTCCCTTACCGACCAGAAGGTACTGCTCTCCGCAATACAACAAGGCTGTATCACATTTTGTTTAGCTTGTCGAGCACTTTCTTCTGTGGGGCAATGAACCACTGTGGTATGTTTATGTTGTGTGCTAGGATCTGTCACCATACTTACCTAGTGTTATCCCTGGACTGAAGACTTCCTTGTTGGACCCAGTGCCTGAGGTGGGAATAGTTATTGATTGACAAATAAAGCGGCAATAGTGTGTGTCCGTGTGTCTGAAGCTGATACCGTAGATGCTATTCTCTAGGTGCGTACGGTGTCAGCCAAAGCCCTGGGCGCCATGGTGAAGGGAATGGGTGAATCCTGCTTTGATGACCTTCTGCCGTGGCTCATGGAGACGCTGGCCTCTGAGCAGAGCTCAGTAGATCGTTCTGGGGCAGCCCAAGGTGACTAACGTTGCTGATCATTTCAGTTGTTTGAAGTAAAATAACTCAAATTGCTGACAGAATTCAATTTCTGGTGTATTCAGGACTGGCTGAGGTGATGGCCGGCCTTGGAGTTGAGAAGCTGGACAAACTAATGCCAGATGTGGTACAGACTGCGAGTAAGGTGGATATAGCATCCCATGTGAGAGATGGCTACATCATGATGTTCATCTACCTGCCTCTCACATTTGGAGACAAATTCACTCCCTATGTCGGGCCCATCATCCCCTGTATCCTAAAGGTAATTGCTTCTCTGCTTGGAATGTTCGGAGTGATTCAATCATTGCACAATGATTTTAGTGTTATTATTTGAATAGATGATCTTTACATTTGCGGTCTGAATCACCAGGCCCTGGCTGATGAAAATGAATATGTGAGGGACACTGCGCTACGAGCTGGCCAGCGCATCATCAGTATGTACGCAGAAACTGCAATTGCACTCTTGCTTCCTGAACTAGAGCAGGGGCTGTTTGATGACCTCTGGAGAATCAGGTCGGCAAGACTTAGTCTCACTAAAGTGTGGAGATTGGGTAGACGTATCTTGAATCTCCATATAATTGTGTGGCCATGTTTGTGTTCCCTTATAGGTTCAGTTCTGTCCAGCTGCTTGGAGATCTGCTGTTCCATATCTCTGGGGTGACAGGAAAGATGACCACAGAGACTGCATCAGAAGATGACAATTTTGGAACTGCTGCATCAAATAAAGTAAGTAAATATAATAATAATAATAATAAAGTATTTTTTTTTTCTGAACCAGATAAATTTATTTTAAGAGTAATTTTAAGATGGAATCCGAGTCGCGTGTTTCGTATCAAAAGGGGAAACATTTGAAGTGTTTGCCTGTGGTTAACTTTAATTGTCTCACTTCTAGGCTATCATTTCAGCCCTTGGGGCTGAGCGGCGTAACCGTGTGCTTTCCGGCCTCTACATGGGCCGTTCGGACACCCAGCTGGTAGTCCGCCAGGCATCTCTACACGTGTGGAAGATAGTGGTATCCAACACACCACGAACCCTTCGAGAAATCCTCCCGACCCTCTTCACCCTCCTGCTCGGCTTCTTGGCCTCCACTTGGCCTGACAAGAGAACAGTATGTACCTGATGATTATTCTCTTTTTTTCTTGTTGGCGTTTTTAAAAAAAAATTTTTTTACCTTTTTTTCTGTTTGCAAAAGTTAACTACACCATGCTTTTTTGGTTTAGTTTTTTTTATTTTATTTTTTTTACTCAATGCATGTATCTGCATGATTTCAGATCGCTGCTCGGACACTGGGTGATCTGGTGAGAAAGCTGGGTGAGAAGATTCTTCCAGAGATTATTCCCATCCTGGAACAGGGTCTACGTTCTGACAAGAGTGATGAAAGGCAGGGCGTCTGCATTGGCCTCAGTGAGATCATCAAGTCCACCAGCAAAGACGCGGTCGGTCATTCAAATGCATTTTCCTCGTTCTGGGTCAAGCAGATCATCACCATTAAATAAGACTGACATTATGTTATTATTTCATAGGTGCTGGTCTTCTCCGAGTCTCTGGTCCCCACTGTAAGGAAGGCTCTCTGTGACCCACTGGAAGAAGTTAGAGAGGCTGCAGCCAAAACATTTGAGCAGCTCCATGTAACCATTGGTCACCAGGCGCTGGATGACATCCTGCCTACTCTGCTGAAACAGCTTGTAAGTCACTAAAAATGGAAACATTCTAACCAGATTTATCGTACACTTGCTATGGGCGATTCACTTTTTTTTTTTTTTTTTTTTTTGTGCGAAATCTTTTTCCAGGATGATGAGGACACAGCAGAGTTTGCTTTGGATGGGTTGAAGCAAGTCATGGCAGTTAAGAGCCGATCGGTGCTGCCCTACTTGGTGCCAAAGGTAGCAGTTGATGATTATAACTACCATAAGAGGAAGAGCAATAATGTGACTGACTAAACCAAATCCTGTTCTCTCAGCTGACTGCGCCTCCTGTGAACACTCGTGTTTTGGCCTTCCTGTCAGCTGTGGCCGGTGATGCCCTGACCCGCCACCTAGGCGTCATTCTCCCCGCCCTCCTCTCCTCACTTAAAGGAAAACTAGGAACAGAGGATGAATCTCAGGTAACACTTCACAAGCTAAGTTGATGCGATTGTTTTTTGGTTGTTGTTTTGTTTTTACATTGTTGTAATTGGGATTTTTTATTTATTTATTTTTTTGCCTCAGGAATTATGCAGTTGTCAAACAGTGATCCTCTCTGTGGACGATGAAGTGGGCCAACGCATCATCATCGATGATCTGTTGGAGGCGACTCGAAACTCAGATGCTGGCCTCCGACAGGCTGCTGTTACTATGCTCAATGCCTATTTTGCCCGCACACGCCTAGACTATAGTGCCCATACACGTAACCTGCTGTCAGGCCTCATCCACCTTCTGAATGACACCAACCCAGAGGTTCTGTCTCAGAGTTGGGACACAATCAACTCCATCACTAAGGTGTGTTCATGTGAATGAAGGTTTCCAATATATTCCGCCGCTGGAGTCATTTATCGGCTAACTGTTTGCTTTTCTTTTTTTTTTTGTTTTGTTTTGTTTTTTTTTTTCCTCAAAGAAACTGGATGCAAGCAGCCAGCTGGCTCTAATTGATGACCTTCATCGAGACATTAGATCAACAGCCGCTGATGTAAAAGGTCAACACCTGCCTGGTTTCTGTCTGCCCAAAAAGGTAAGACTGTTTTCTGTCGCACACTCAATAGTCAAGTTAGTAGAATACGTCAGTGATGTTGAAAATGTATAGGATCTCCCCCAGTTTTATTTTCTATTGCTATCGTCGAGAGCAGTGCTTCCCAACCTTTTTTGAGCCAAGGCAGGTAGAATAGTATATGGATTGAAAAAAATGACATATATTTAGTAAACATTGTACCCCCATGGACTTCAGAGAACATTTAGTTAAAACTTTTACGAATACACTACAAAAATGCATTGAAATTGAGGAAAATGGAACCAACTCCTACCCTTACACATCATCTCTGTGCTTTTACAGGGTGTTACTTGCATCCTGCCTGTCCTGAGAGAAGGTGTCCTTACTGGTAGTCCTGAGCAGAAAGAAGAAGCAGCCAAAGCATTAGGAGGGGTTATTAAATTGACATCCCCTGAGGCTTTGCGCCCCTCTGTGGTCAACATCACTGGGCCCCTTATTCGCATCTTGGGTGACCGTTTTGCCTGGACAGTGAAGACAGCTCTATTGGAGACTCTTACCCTTCTGCTAGCAAAGGTCTGTTAAAAGGTTCTCCTCTTGGAATCACCGCTTCATAGAGATGAGATGCGGAGCTTGACTGTCGCGTTTGGTGTTCCATCTTCCAGGTGGGTATCGCGTTGAAGCCCTTCCTGCCACAGCTGCAGACCACCTTCCTAAAGGCCCTGCAAGATTCAAGCCGTGCCGTGCGGTTGAGGGCTGCTGAAGCCCTGGGCCAACTGGTTTCTATCCACAGCAAGGTTGACCCGCTCTTCACAGAGCAACTTTCTGCCATTCGCAATGCAGAGGACTCTGGAGTCAGGTGTGTGCAATTATTGGGGATCAACGTCACTTAAGTATTCATTGAACGCTAATATGTGACAAATAGTTCCTACGGCGATATTATTTGGATGGCCGGTTACCAGTGTTACTGTACTCTACATGAATACTTTGGATGTACTGTATAGTCATTTGCCTTGTTTGCCAGGGAGGATTTTTGTGTGGTTTCACTTTAATTTGAAAAAACAAATTTGAAATGTGGCCTTGTCCGACCACAGAACACTTTTGCACTTTGCCACAGTTCATCTTAGGTGAGCTAGGGCCCAGAGAAGCCGGCAGCGTTTCTGGCTGTTGTTGATAAATGAAAGACTGGGAACCCTGATTCAAAATTGAAATTGAAAAAAACTAATCGAGAAAAGTGTATGTGGATTTCTGATGAAAACATTTTTTTTTAAATGTCTTGACGAGTAATCATTCATGCAAGGTTAAGTGAACTTAACGTCAAGTGTCATTTCAGAGTCAGTGTTGTGGTTTAAAGCAATGCCTAGTATTGGGCAACTACTCAGTAAATAGCTGTCAGTCAAGTTAAAATGTCACTGCAATATGACAGTTGTACAGTAAGTGGCTACGAAGGAGCGGTACAACTTAACACCAACCCTCATATTCAGCTTTAATTATATCTTATGAATACGCAGGAACCATTTTGTTAGCTGCAGATATTTTTGGACTCCATTGTAGAAGCAGTTAATTGAATGCTAAGTTTCTACTGGGATTACTATTCAGTCAGTAAATTTCTTTGCGGGTTCTGTGGCGTAATTACGCTAATTTACAGCAGGATTATTCAGCAATATAACCTGTTGTTCACACTTTGAGCATACTCAACCTTAAATAGAACAGCAAACTGAGCTTCGAAGCCAAAACCAACGATAAGCTGATATTTTCTAGATGCTTTGCCGAAGGGAAGGAAAATTAAATTAAATCCTATAACTATCAAAAACATCACATATCAAACTAGCCAGAACTTTTATATCTGAACTGTAAATTTGCTGGCAGACAATTTAATAAGTCAATGGGTGTTTCCTTTAAAAACCTGTTTTTAGGTAACACCGCATTTATCACACACAAATAGAACCAACGCCAACAATTTATGTTTTTTTATGTTTGGGTGGTGTGTTTTATGGTTGTGTACCACACTTGGTCTTTGACAGGGAGACAATGCTGCAAGCTTTAAGATTCGTCATTCAAGGGGCTGGGTCAAAGGTGGATCCAAACATCCGCAAGAACATCACCACCACATTACTAGGCATGCTGGGACATGACGAGGTATGACATTGGGAGCAGAGCAGATTACGTGAAGCATGAAACAGGATTTTTTTTCTGGTGAAAAGCCTTTACCTTCTAATTTACCAATTCAGTCAAATGAAGTGTAACCATAGAAGCATTTCAGAACACTGTTTTCTGGTATTGGTCTTTTTTCTGTTAGCACTGCTGAAACGGAAGCTGTGAGAGAGGATGTGGTTTGCAAAAGAGGTGGTTTTAAGTCTCTTGATCAGTAAATAGGGCAGCAGTAGCTCATCTTGGGCTTTGAAACTAAAGGGTGACTGTTCAAGTCTCGATGAGGACCAAAAGAAATTATAAGTAGTTGGTGAAGACGAGAGTCTGTAGGGCACAGAAACCCTGAATATCACCTAAGGGGATGTGGTCCCCCTTTTGCACGCCATGTCACTCATAAGTCTCCTCCTTGCATGCCAGCATGTATGATCTCTCTGTGTGGGATGCAATTCAAAGATACAGAAGGTTGAAGGCCATTTGCTTTGGAAGGAAAAAAGTAGTCAATGCCCTCTCATGTCTGCCTGCCTGCTCATTTCCTTGTGTGTGCTTGCTCAAATAGGATGCAACTAGGATGGCTTCAGCTGGCTGTGTTGGTGAGCTCTGCCCTTTTCTGTCAGAGGAGGAGCTGAAGAGTGTGTTGCTTCAGCACATCTTGGGTTGGTATCCACTGGAAAGGCAAAGTTAATTTTCTCTGAGTTTGTCTATTAAGATGTTTGTTCGCTTTAATCTATTTCTAGCCTAAATTATTCTTTTTTCTGAAAGAACGAAACATAACATGACTATATGTCGACAGTGTGTTTGTGCATACGCATCTGTTTGTGTGTTTATGCGCATGCGTATGTATAAGATATGTCAGACAAGTTTTTCCTTATTGAAGCAATCCCTTTGGAAAGTCACACGTTTTCCCAGCTGTCTTTGCCATGTCTTAGACTCCAGATGTGATTCTTCCAGGATTCTCTCTCGCTCCATTCTTCACAGCCGTCTTAATATTGTTCACATTATTAAAATGAGTTTTCCTCGAAGCTTGGTAATGAGGGGGTGGGGAGGGGTAGGACATCACAACTGAGCCACACGAGTAAAGTTTGCTCCAGCATAGTGATGTTCTTGTCGGCTAGAAATTGGCCGAGGACATTGTGAACAGGCGTGTTGTCATGGTGAAGCAGCCATAAGTCGTCCTGCTCCAACTCTCGCCTCTTCTCGCGCACTGAAAGGAGCACACGACGCCGTTTGTCTTTGTCGACGTGCAGGTTGATCTGTGCAAAGAACTGGCAGCCGTCCAGTGCCCCTCGCATCAAAGACTGCGATCAACCTGACTTTGACTTTGGACATCGACTGTATTGCTTTCTTCGTCCCTGGTGACGTTAGACTCTTCCACTGATGTCGCTGGTGTTTTCCCCCCATCCCCCC
>CAAKHF010004874.1:12121-23461 GCA_901007745.1 Hippocampus kuda
CCCCCACCCCCCCACCCGCCGAAAAAACACAAATAGGTGATTTTGTGAGTAGCTAACTGTACAGTAGGCAGTCTGTTGTTGAAACGATACATCTAAATTTAGAGACGAAGTTCTTTGTATGTCAGGTCGTGGTCCCTGTCTGGCGCTTATCATGTCTTCCTTCATCAGCAATATGGTTTTTGAGAGAGCTGATTCCTGCTTGTCCTTGGTTGCAGCGGATATGTCAGGAGTGGACTGGATGGTGCGTCACGGTCGTAGCTTGGCGCTAGCCATAGCTGTCAAGTGTGCCCCTGAAAAGCTGTGCGGGAAGGAATACTGCGACACCGTGACGGAGACCATTTTGAACAACGCCACTGCCGATAGGGTGAGCAGAAAGTTTGCCGCGTGTGTGTGAGAGACGTCTGTTCTATGCCGACAGCTGTCCTGATTGTCTTTTTGAATGTTTGTTTCTTTAAAAAAAAAAAAAAAAAATTAAGCATTAAATATAGTCACAACCAAGGGTTATAATAGTTGGGGGGTTTTCATTATTGTTAGTTTATATTTGGGTAGATTTTTTTTATGAGTTTTTATTGCCTGTTTGGTTTTATTTGTTTGAAAATGCTTCATACAAGTTGGTGGGTTTTTTTTTTTAAGTACACCAGTATTTTTTATTTTTTAATAAACCTGGAGTATTTGTCCAATGCAATATTAATTGGGAAAAAAGGTTAATTTCTGTATATGGAGTATTTGTTCAGTAAAAATTAAAAATTTTGCATTTGGTATCCATGGCAAAAGAGAAAGTTATACTATTACTGCAGTGCTTATGTAGCTACAATGGAATTAGGGATCAGAAATGTTTTATTTTGGTGATGCATATTTTATATCAGATGAACATTTGTGATTTGTTTTTCATTACAATATTTCCAGTATGCAAAAATGTGATTTATTTTTATATTGATATTTAGAAAATATCTTGTATTGACAACCACAGTGACTGTTTACATAAAGTCCATAACCTTTTTCAAACCCGAATATTGGCAGTATTCAGGGTTTTAGAGGCCACTAAACACATGCAAAAACCCGAATATGTTCTAATTCAGGTTTTTTAAAAAAACACAATAATAGTCCTTGTTTATCCCTTTTCTAACCCGAGTATTGGATTATGCCAACTCGATCGGGTTATCTATTGCAAAGGAGGCACTTTGCGGATGCTGTTGCTCTATTCACAGGAAGTACTTGTCTGCGCTGCATTCTCGCCATAGCAAGTCGAAACTTGAATACTATATTTGATTTCTCTGCCGCATTTTCACATTGTTTTCTGTCTCCGGTGAAAATGACACGTGTATACAGACACACATTCACGTGTGCATAAATCCGTCGGAAATACACAAGCAGAGGTAAACAATTATGGCAAAGCTCAGCTGCAGAAATGCACACGTCCACACGTTTGGAGCAAGGAGGAAACCAAGTATTTTATTCCTGTGTTGAGTGACATGAAAATGTGTTTTCATGTCATGTCAGCGGATATGACATCTACAGTAATCCCTCGTTTATCGCGGTTAATTGGGACCAAAACCACCCGCGATAAGCGAAAATCCGCGAAGTAGCCACCAATAAACATATACAGGTAAAAAAAGTTTTTTTTTAAATGAATATGTTTGTAAATATCCGCGATGCACTGAAGCCGCGATAAACGAACTGCGAAATAGCGAGGGACCATTGTATTTGCGTCATGACGTACTTGCTTCGTTGTTTAAATTGGGTTATTCAAATGTAGGAGGAACTTTGTCTGCTCACGCATGTTATTCTGAATTTTTCAGGAAACGGGATTTTGAACTGAACCTGAATATTGACTGCATGTAAAAGTAGTCAGCGTATGTATGAGTGGATAATTTGACCTGGCTCCTCTTTCAGATTCCCATTGCCAGCAGTGGGATCAGAGGGATGGGATTCCTGATGCGATATCAGCTCAGCGTAGATGGAGGCAGTAATGTTTCCCAGCGCTTCATCACGCAGTTTGTCAAGGTTTGTTCTGCAATACATAATCGGTCATCAATTTGTTAATGATGCCAGTCTTTTTGGTTGGATTTAAACGATAGGTCTAAGCGCCCAATTTAATTCCTTTACAGTATCCATTGATTGTGTTGATTTTTCAAGTGAAGCTGTTTTCACATTCACTGGCAACACTACACCTGCCAACGCCAGGGAGCAACAACACATAAGTTATAATGAAATTACGCATATGTTAAAGTTTTAGTTGGCCTGAGCTGACGTGTACTTTTATGAGACCCACCTCGACCTACCTCAATGATGTCAGGCTTGGATTCACGGAGTATATGTGATCTGTCACTTTATTATGTAGACCCATTGGCAGATATCCAATACTAATCTGTTTTTTATCCACATTTGGAAGAGGCTTTTATGGAACCTTTAATTGTCCCACAAGTGGGGAAATTTGCGAAGCATTTTCGGGATACATTTACTGCATATCCGATTCCATGCTTGTTTTTTTGTTTTGTCTTCCCCCCTCCCCTCCCCCCACGTGTCTATGGCACATATCCGAACTGTGCCACTTGTCTCACTTGAACAATGAAGTGCAAATCCAGTCTTGATGCCCACAAAACAACATGACCAAACATACTGTATACCACATTTGACCGAGCCCTGCCCCCGAACGCCAAAACCCACGAGTAATTGATGGCACCGCCCCCCATATAGGGGTTTTGAATTGCCTACAGATGCCACAAGTTGATTGACATGGGACTACTTTGGTCTAAATGAAGCTTCCCAACTCACTTCAAACTCAACAACTTAACAACTTTTCAAACTCAACACCAATCTCGAGACCTGTATTATCAGAAGCCCTTTTAGACACGCTGCACATTTTGGGAATCGTGAATTGCATTTCAATGGATGATTTTAATTTTTTTGGTGGGGTGGAGGGGGGCGGTGAATAATATCTTATTTCAGTGGGTGAGGTAGGTCTTTGTTGGTCGGTTTTATAATTTTTTTTTTTTTTTGACTGTAAAGCACTTTGAGTTGCATTTCGTATGACAAGGAGCTATACAAACAAATTGGAAATGAATTGAATTATTATTCCCATAATGAACCTGCTGTATTACCATAGCATGTATGTTGGAAGATTTGTGGTCCTTGTAACACCTGCTGTCTGTGTGACCCCCACAGTGTCTTCAGAACCAGTCCAGTGACATCAGGCTGGTGTCAGAACGGGTGCTCTGGTGGGTCTTCAAAGAGCCTGCGGCACCTGCTATGGAGGCAAATCACATTAAGCCTCTGTTGAAGACTCTGTTGGACAACACTAAAGACAAGAACACCAGCGTCAGAGCCCAGAGCGAGCACACCATCGTCAACCTATTGCGACTGCGCCAGGGAGAGGAATGCATGCAGGTTAGACTACTGACGGACAGTATGGTGCGTTATAGATGGAAATCATTGACTCAAGAAGACACTCATGTACTTTTTATTACGTTTTGCATTTCAGATGATTACAGCCATTCTGGACTCCGCAAGTAACGACCTTTTGTCCGAGTGTCATCGCCGCTCTTTGAAGAAGATTGCCAGTCAGCAGGACTCCAATGAAGAGATAGATGATACCATACTAACGTGATTGAACTGCACTGTGTTATTGAATAATGTCAGCCAAAAAAAAAAAAATGGATCACCTGATGTGATTTCCACCGTATGAGCTCCAGACACAATAATCAGCTCATGTTGCTCTGTTTTCCAGCTCAGGAACTCGGGATACTTGCCAGCTGACTTAAAAAAAATGCAAGATCAGACCTGTAGTTCACACTCAACTTTTTATAGCTGCCCCTTTTGTCAGCAGATAAACAATTTGAGAACATGACTTTGCAGTAGCATCAATCTCAGCTTTATTCGACTTTTTCTTCCCATCTTTACAGCATTTTGTGATTTGGCAGACTTTCAATTTACATTTATTCAGCTTTCAAAATGTTTTACAATGTATTATTGTGATTATAGTTTACCTGGACCCAAGAAGTATTTTTCAGCCCCAAAATGGTCCAATGTGGCAGTGTCTTACATAGGGATGGAACTGTAACGCGATATTAAAATTGCCACGATAATGTTGTCATGTTATATTGAAAGCAGCGCATCTTCATCAAAAGATGTTACTTTCTCCCCGATTCAAGCGAACACAGCATTGTGAACTACATAGACTATGATGCTTTGTGCCGCTGAACCAATTGATGCTCATGACACCAAAATAACTCGCCAAGCCAATTTCTGTGTCACTGCTATCGTGTGCAAAACCAGAATATTGGGCGCTTTTTTTCTCCATTCTTTTTTGCTTTTTTCAATATTCAATATTGAGTTTTATACGGTATCATGTCATTTTTTTATTTCATGAATTTCCCCACAATATCGTGCTTTTATTGTGAGGTTCATATCGTGATACTGTGTCATGACGTTTAGATATCGTTCCATCATCCCTCGTCTTACAGAGACAGATACAAAAACTATTTGAATGTGCCACAAGTTCCTATGCTGACACACAACTTTTGGTTAGGATTTCATTCCTAAATCCCCTTCCAGCAAATCTTAGTTCATTGTTTTAACGCCATTTAAACCCCAAATAAGACATTTTAATTTCAAACTTTTTACAAATAATTTTTCAGTTCTGTGATGGGAATGAGGCCAATTCTGTTCAGAATTTTCATTCTTGTTAAATATTTACTAAAATGATTTGAGATGCCACAGTGATGGCATGTGGCACAGATCCCTTACGTTTCTGGTTGCTGATTGATTTATGTAAAACATTTGGAGCGGTGGTGTCTACAACAGCAAATAGTCTTATCCCATTGATATGGTTGTAAAAAGGCAATACAAAATAAAAATAAAAAACATCTTGATTTCATACAGTAGAGTGAATTATTTTGAAGCATTTATACTCAAGGACATTTAACGGTTTCGCATGGTCTTTCATAACTACTCTGGCATTCAGCTTCAGTATGAAAATGAACAGTAAATTAAAGTGGCAAGAGTCTAATTGTTGGGACACACACCCAGTGTCTCAATCTGAATGCAGTTTATGTAGTCAATAAATCAGTTTGCCAAATTACTCCTGTATCTTAAATGTCACATTGAATTTCTGTGTTTCCAACTTTGCGGGCGCAATTGTGGATTGTACTGTTCTAACATGACTTGACATTCAAGTTCAATTCAACTTTATTATCAAATGTGCTCTATGTGCAATATACAGCACAGATGACATTTCTTTCCTCTCAACCACATGAGAGAGAGGAGCCGCTGCAGGTGCCCCCGCCGCCATCAACAAAACAGTTAACATAAAATGACAAAATAATACAACACAACACATACCGGTAAAACACAGACAGTCATGCAATCTTAACCACTTGTTCTACATCACTGTGCACCTGAGCTCAATGCAAAGGCTGAACATGCATGGTTGGGTGAGACTGAATAACTTGAATCCTGACCTCAAACCCCACAAACACCCTTCAGAATGAAATCTAACAAGAGATTGTTAGCTGGGCCACGAGTGTTGTGGATGAGTTGACAAAAACTCCTTTAGACAAACAGTCAACAGACACAACATTATCAGGTCGAGAGTTTACCCAGGGTGGGAGCTGTTGAAGCTGCAATGGCGAGACAAAACCAATTCTGTGTCGATACAGCAGTGGCAAGAAATGATGTGCAAATACTCAGATACTTAATTGATTTTTCCGTTACCTGTATTTTTCTGACGTTTTACTTTTACCCTCTATATCTGAAAACAAGATATACTGTATATACATTTTACTCCTTTCTGAGCGAGAAAACCAAACAAAAAATGCTACTTTTTTCAACCTCTGCTGATGACACAATGTTAAGTCAATATCTGTTGACATCCTAATTTAAGATGTCTGGGGTCTGAAAAGGTTGGAAAAATAAACCTTTGCTGATTATCGTTAACCAAGGGAATCGGGACAGTGTGTCTTCACGTATGTATAATCAGCTTTATATTACATTATTTTGTAGAAAAACGCGAGGCAATGTTGAATGGTACGGTGTGGCCTGGCTGCTGGAGTCTGCGCAGTATGCACTGTGCAGTGTGGCGGGATCACAGTGAGTCGGCTGCAGTTCCACACCAGAAGAGGAGGAAGCGGAGTTTCCGGCCGCTGGCAGTAGGGGGACAGAACTGCCAAACCCCCGAGAAAAAAAATACGCCGGCACCGAGTAAACGGTTTCCACCGGTCGTGTTGGTTTTTTTTCCCCCAGCAAAATTGGGGGGTCTGGAGTCGTGTCTTTTTTTTTTTTTTTAAACAAGGGACTTGAACTACGAACTGTGCAAAGAAGTGGCACAAGGCGGGGGTGAGCCACGATCCACCGGCATGGCCAGGGACTACGATTACCTCTTCAAGCTGCTCATCATCGGTGACAGCGGTAAGTAGACGTCGGGGATCTGGCACGGGAAGTGGGCCTGTCCTGTTTTTACACATGGGTAAATACCTACAGTGCACCCTGGAGCCCCTATACCACCAGGTTTTGTTTCTTACTACGCGTTGATTGCTTTTGGAAATGATTTGTTGCGTGTAATGCACCCAGCCGCCATGTTACCGTGTTAGTGACAGGGCGGAGGTTGTGTCCGGGCTCGGCATGTCTGTCGATGAGGCCGGATATCGCCCCCACAACTGTCGAGTTTTTCCCTCGAATATTTTCCTGTTTTGGTCACGTAACAACCAAAATACGGTTAACGCCTAAAGTCAAGCACACACGAATCACTGAAGTGTCATTAGAGCCAGTGAGACAGTTTTTCGCGTGCTTTATGTGTCATTAGCTGCGGCAGCTAGCATGAAATTAGGCTAGCGGGTTTTTGCGTGGGTCATGAAGCTGTTGGGCTAAGACGCTGTTCCAGCAAGGTTCGCACAACGCTAAACAACTACTCCTACAACGACTTGTTATTTGGAATAACGACTTGAATACCGATTGTTAACCTGAAAATGTTGGCTAAATGGCGGGGAAAGGAATGCTGCACTGCAGTCTGATTAGCATCTATAGGCAGTGAGACTAGCCGTAAATTCTCTGTTAAACTAACTTAGGTCAATGGCTACTTTCTTTGTCATGTTATGTTCGTTTAGTCCATAAATCTCCCCAATCATGTTATGCAGTCCCAAATGAAATAAAAACCTCGGGGACTCGACTTCAATCTCGATTGAAGTAAACCCTCAGTACAGTACTGTACTGCTTTGTGGGGTCTGATCCCCATATTCATTGTGCATCCTGACACTGGCACAAGCCCATTAGCAGTAGCACACTGATGCCAGTGTTCCTTCAGCTGAACTGTGGAACCACGACTGACTGTAACGCCATACTGTGATAACTAGAACAAAATGCAATATTAACTGCTGCCCATTTCAACACACAGTTATGTCCACGAGTTACTGGGTAATGGTTCAACTTCCATCCTGGTGCTGCTCTTGCAAAAACTTATCTGGTCAGTTTGTTTAAATGCTGGTTTGTCAAAGTGGTGGTAGTTAGAATTAAGGCATGTGACTCATTGACGCCAGAACAAACAAACATTCAGGAGCTTTTGTATATCGGTATGCATTTTCCTTTATTTTAAAGCCTCTCATTGTTTGAACCAAATAATGGGAGGCCAAAGGAAACTGATAACTTTTAATACGGGAGCAATAAAACAACACCAATCAGTACGTGATACTTTCCCTCCCACCCCAGATTTAACAAAGGAATTTCATAGGCGACATCTCTTTTTCCATACCCTTAACTCTCATATATACTGCCCTACTTTATCAACTCTCCAAGGGTTGTAAAAAATAATGACCTTGGCCCTTTGCTAATCAGTTTCTATTCCAGATATCCATTTCATCTGACTTGTATTTGTTCCATTTGTTTTCAAATGCAAAGTTTTAATCAACATGAGAACATCCAGTGAACAATGTTTACCTTTTGTTTGTATGGCTTTTAAGAGCAGGAAGATTACGGCAGTTATCCAAGTTGACTGTGTTTTGGGACTGTATTTGTGCCATGCTGTTGTGCTTGGATTCCCAGACATTGAGTACCTCGCCAAAATCGTGTATTTGACTCCCTTGAATCTCATCTTTGTCCCTCTATTTTCTCGGCAGGAGTGGGAAAGAGCAGTCTCCTGCTTCGTTTTGCAGACAACACATTTTCAGGTGGGTGTTTCTGACTCTTGAGTCCAATACAGTGGAACCTCCAAAGATGACCCTACTGTATTTCTGATTATAATCAGCTGCTGATTTTTGTTGTTTTTGAACTTCATTATAATTAAATAATTGATTCTACCCCAGTTGGATCGCCCCTCTTAAAATCTTTAGTCTCATTACATTTTAACATGAGAGGGGAGGGAATTACTGAAGCTGACTTAGCTGCTTTCGTTATGCTTGTTAGAACACTAAATTATCATGTTAATTTATTTAAAAAGTCAACCAAAAGTTGAAAAATATATACACACACACACACACACACGCCTTAAAATTTGATGGCGAGTGGTGGAAGTGATGATGTAAGTGCAGAGGGTGGGTTCCTGATTGTGGCTCTTCACATTAACCCATTAACCTCCTAACTACCGCTGACTTTGCACTGTACATTGAACACCTTAGCCATATGGTAGTAGACTGGAGAACCAAGACAGAGTCACACGTACTGTATTGTTCAACTAAATATCGCAAAAACTACAACCCTGCAGTTAACCCTCATGAATTTGCTGATGTCTTGTGTGTAGATCTTTTTTTTTCTTCCACCGCACCAAATTTTGGTTGAATCCAAATTGCACCTTTGAAACATTGGATGTTGGAAACCCCGCTGTGTATGTGTGCGTTACAGATGCCGATCTTAAAATCTAATGTCATACTTTCATTTTTGCAGGTAGCTATATCACCACAATTGGAGTGGACTTCAAGATCCGGACGGTGGAGATAAATGGGGAGAAGGTGAAGTTACAGATCTGGGATACAGCAGGACAGGAGCGATTTCGCACCATCACATCCACGTGAGTTGATGAATAGACAAACACAAGGAAGTCTCCAGTGAGCCTCTTTGTTTTATTAAGATTGAGCATTGAATAAAAAATGATTGGCTACTGGCAAACACAATCCTGTCATACTATGCCGGAAAATTACAGTACTATAAAATATCAATTTGCAGAAACTTTATTGAGTTTGAATGTAATGCTCAAATATTCACTGATACGACACATTTTTTGCTTTGGTTGCAAAAAGAAGTGGGGAAAAAACCGTATTTGGTTTGAAGTTTAGTGTAGCATGGGTCAAATTACATATTGAACAACATAAGAGGAAAAAAACGTATTTGGTTTGAAGTTTAGTGTAGCATGGGTCAAATTACATATTGAACAACATAAGAGTATTCCATAGTAGAGGTGGCAACTGAATCAAGTAGTGGTCCCTAAAATGTTAGATTGTAGTTATTATATCGGAGTAGTCTACTGAAGCCTTAAGCCTTAAGAAGTAAACATTATTGCAAATTAAAAATAGATTACAGTATATCATGTTGTTCTTAGTAGTAAAAGAATGTGTTTGTTTGTTCACACAAAGCTCATATCTATCAACGCACTTCCTTAATTTGTTTAAATTAGGGATGCACTTAAATGAAAATTCTCGGCCAAAGCCGGGAACAAATTTCAAAAACCTGAACACCGAAACTAATAATGCCGGATCTTAAAAACCTGGGAAAAAAATCGACGATCATTTTCTGCCTTAACCCAATTTCTTGGAGGCTAAGTTGATACTGCAGAGCAATTCCGAGACCTCCTTTATATGTGGATAGAAATTGTTTATGAGCAAATGGGCAAATTTGACCTGAATTTAATGCCACTTGAAACAAAGTGTAAAGTGGATATAAGTGGTGGTAGTAATGTTTGACTGCTCCGTCAGTCAATTTGGGACACGAGTCAATGGCGTCATGTCGTCTTCAGTTGCCGTATCCAGGAATTAACGTCCGTCCTCATTTCTGCACACATTTGTCCAGTCTCGCTCCTCGGTTAGTCTCCTCATCTCCTCAGTCGGGTCTCTGGTGAGAGGCGCTAACATCTGCGCAGAGGTCCTAGGCAGTTGCAAGTAGAGAAATGAAATGAGCCCCCTACAATCAGGACCATATTAACTACCGATAACACTGCACTGCCACCATGGGACGTGTTTGTTTTGTGCACAGGTTTCACTTGACGGATGCTTTCGTTCACATCAGAAGCCACATCTGTTTTTGTAATGTCAACGAGTACATACAAAGAAATTCCCAATTGGGCATCATCACCTGCAGTGTGAAGTACTCTGTGGTTGCTTGCAAGCAATGTGCAGACTTTGAAGGTCGCCGGAAGGGCAGTCCTCTGCGGCCATGCAGCCTTATCCTCCCAGACCAAGGGCCAGCTGCCGCAGCGGGGGGCGTTTTGACTCGGGCTCATTTCCCCGTGTCAAGGCACCCCCTTCGTTCAGTTCAACGCGTTGTCGGCACATGCTTGCGTCATCACAACATCCTGTTTCGGCCATTTTATTTCAGTGACAAAAGTCTTCTGGCTGAATTTTTAGCCATGTCCCTAATTTAAGAACAAGAAAACCTTTATTCGTCTCACAATGGAGAAATTCCCGATTTACAGCAGCAAAGTTATGAAAGAAATTAGACAAACAAAAAGTATAGGAGCTGCTGTAAAGGCAGCCACTCTCGCGGACGCCATCTTGAAGTCATAATAACAAAATAATGCAACATAACACATAAGACACAGACAGTCATTCAATGTTAACCACTTTTCTGCATACTCTTTGTTGTTTGAAGCATTTAATTAATTCTAATAGATTCACATCACATTGATCACTGTGATATAATGATGTATTATTATCTCCTCTTTAATTTGCACCTTGTGTAATACTGTCTAGAAAAGTCTTTTAAATATTTGGGTGGGCAGCCATCATCCGAGCAGCACGTGCAAAGTCAGTCGGTCGTGATGCAACCTGGAGAACAGACGCACAAATCTGAGTTGTCTTTGCACCGGCAAGGTTGGAATTATACGGTGGCATCACTGTTTTGCTTAGATTCAACTTTAACTCCTGATGACCTTTTGAGCGGCTCCGTTGTATGAGGAACATGGTTCGAAATCCCGGAACAGGCTTTGAGATAACTTTGATGCATCGGTTGCCTCCATTTTACTTGAGAATGGATGACCAGAAGTCAGTGTGTGTGTGTGTGTGTGTGTGTGTGTGTGTGTGTGTGTGTGTGCGTGCGTGCACGCAACCCATTAGTTAAGATGTCAAAGAAATCCTGTGAGAGGTCGAGCAAGAAATGTGATTCCGGTTTGCCGTGGGGAGGTTGTTGCCACGGTGACGTTATGCT
>CAAKHF010004874.1:23731-36147 GCA_901007745.1 Hippocampus kuda
TGTGTGTGTGTGTGTGTGTGTGTGTGTGTGTGTGTGTGTGTGTGTGTGTGTGTGTGTGTGTGTGTGTGTGTGTGTGTGTGTGTGTGTGTGTGTGTGCGCGCGTGTGTGTGCGCGCACACGCATGCATTTAATGGTTCCTCATTGACGTTGTGCTGAACAGGCTCACAAACACCCGGTTGTCTGTCCCCACGGCCGTCTGCACCATTCCAGCTGTACGTTGCGGGCATGTTCAGACAACCCTGTTGCTGTATGCCCTCTGCTGTTGACACGCCACACACATGCACACAAACATACACATGGTGAGCCAGACAAAAGGCTCCTTGTGTTTGTTTGCCGTTGTTCATGGACACCGAGGGCCGGCTTGCCGTTTGAAGTTTCAGCTGCAGATTTATTTTCGACTGGACTACACTCGAATCATTTGAATACGACAGATGCTGTTCTTAAAGTCCTGGTGTGTTTCCTCGCAAATCTTGTATCTGTTGTTCGAAACACTGCACTCGTAGGGTGCACGTTGATAAGTTGTCTCTTCATGAAGTATGCAGCCACTTTAAATATTCATATTTTTGTTTTGGTTTTCAGGTTGGCTTTGATTTCCTCGTCGGCGGGGTTAGTGCTAAGGGCTTGACGATTAATCGACATTTTAATCATGATTTCGATTTTTTTTTTAAACTTTTCTCAGTCTTTAAAACGTTACAATCGAAGAAAAATGATGAATTTGTAGAACGGCGCGGAGTATTTACAAGTTCCCGATTTTGTACAAGTATGCTGAATGCACCGTCTTGTTGCAAGTGTGGAGCATATGTGATTCTGTCGTCACTGGTCGTCCTTTAAGATGTTTAATGACACCCCAGTTAGAGTTTACTGTGAAAACTAAACACACAATAAAATAATTAAAAACATTGTTATATTTGAAGACAAAACATGCTACGTTTTTAAAACATCGCTAGCGCTAATGCGAAAGTCAATGGAGGATCCAATTCAAATGCTCAGCGGAAATTAGCATCGAATTGGAGTGATATCCCTTCAAATAACGCACAAACGCTGTGAAACACATACATACACGTAAGATAACATATTCAAAGTCATAAATTCTTCCCAATCTGTGAAAAATGAGTTAGATAAAGAGTTAAATCGCAACTTCTGTTTTGTGTACTCTTCCCCATGTATAGCATCGCATTGCCCCTACAAGATCAAAATGCGGAGGAAGAGCCAGTATTTATATATATATATATATATATATATATATATATATATATATATATATATATATATATATATATATATATATATATATATATATATATATATATATATATATATATATATATATATATGTATGTATATGTATATATGTATATATGTGTATATATATATATATATATATATATATATATATGTGTGTGTGTATGTGTATATATATATATATATATATATATATATATATATATATATATATATATATATATATATATATATATGTATGTATGTATATATGTATATATGTGTATATATATATATATATATATATATATATATATATATGTATATTTTTTTGCAATTGCCATTATTTTCGTATATTCCTAATGTACTTTTTACAAATGTATTTTTATAGTGATTTTATTATAGTTTAAGATTCAAGGAATGTTCCTTTCCTAAAAATTCAAGGATACAAAGACACAATGACTTTTTTTGTGTGTGTCGTAACAACAGACGCTTCCACATGACATGGCACGAAATACACACCCTGAGATCCCAGGTTAGCTCACTAAGTCCCGAGACTTGTGAAAATACCTTCAGATTAAACAAAAAAGAGCTAAGCGTAATGAATGATTCAATGTGGACCAAGATGCGACACATCAAAGGAGTGGATGCAGCAAAATGAAAATGCAAGATGCTTGAATTTCACGTAATATTTACAAGGTCAATTTGTACTTGATGAAAAGAATATTGTTCAAGAATAAAGTGTTCAAATGCAGGCATGAATGGGCATCAGGCTAGAATGATAGTTTTGAGTAATTCAGTTTTAGCAGTTGGATAAATACTATGTCTTGAAATCAATAAATAATATTCATTTCAATCGCAATCAAAAATAATCGTGTTTATTATTTTTTCCACAATTATCCAGCCCATATCAGTGCTAACTGTATCTCTCCTTGTCTGTGTGTTCAGGTATTACAGAGGAACGCACGGCGTCATTGTGGTGTACGACGTCACCAGCGCAGAGTCCTTCGTCAACGTCAAGCGATGGTTACATGAAATCAACCAGAACTGTGATGACGTGTGCCGAATATTAGGTGAGCGTTGGCGTACAGAAAAAAAAAAAGTGCTTCGTGTGTAGACTCACTGTGGGAACCGCATCCACTCATTGGCCATAACTTCAAGTAATTAACCTACGATGGCCAATGTAGGGACTCTAATAAGAATTCTGTATCCATTTTAAAGACCGTAACTAATTATTAAATATGACAGATCCCACACCTGACGAGGAAATAAATCGGCATACTTCTTTTATCGTGCAAGGCTCAAAATAAGCGATTTCACAGTCAAAATGTGCCTTTTACTCCTCAAACTTCAATGTGCGTTGTTAACATTGAAACGTAAAAACTTCAAAAGGGCATTTAGTGGCAAATGCAGAGCTGCCAATTGTTCGGGAAATCAACACAATGCTAACTCGTTACGCCAAGAATATGTTGTGATCGTTCCGGATATTCAAACAAAAACATGAGATTTGGTTGCTGCTCCTGGACTTTAGATTTCCGTCCGCCCTCTCCGGGAGGGACTCGGGAGGCAGGGAGCACGCTGGGTCCCTCATAATCGATCGGGCAAGGGAGAGCCGCTCATGTAGTGATCCTTTCTTTCTGCCAAACTGAAACACATTCTTGCGATGTACGTGGGAAGTGTCGATGGTTACTTTGTTATGCAATTCACATTAGTTCTCGCGGCGACTCACTGCACAAGCTGCTATTCACACTTTTGGGTATACTGTATCAGCAGGCTTGTGACATCACGGGCTCAGCGCAGGGCTGTAGCTAGCTCGTCGTGTTTTGCTCGTAAACACAAGCAAAAAACTTTATTTTATTTTTTTTTACTGTGGTGAATGTCATGGTACGTGTCACATGATACTAATAACGCAACCAGTTGCTTCTCCGTGTTCCCATATTGCTTACTAATTGGCTCTTGTTTTGTTTCATATCACAATCATGGACTGTGTGACTCAGCCAAACTCGGTGTTGACATAAGTGTATTATGATTTTGAAATATTGGACGGGTTTGACGACAGAAAATGTCTGCCCTGACTGTGTTCTGAGCACATTGTGCAGGTGATACACAAATCACCTTTTAGTGTATCACGGGTTAACTCCTCAGGACATGCAATAATTCGGCCTTTTGCTGACTTTGTCAACAACTTGTGCAACTTTAAAGACCTTGTATTTTCACGAAAAGGTCTTCTGAATTTGACACATCATAGTGATGAGGGTTTTTAACAAACTCACCAAATTGGAATCAATAGGAAAAAAAATTGTTTGCAGTGTGAAATCAGGCTTTAAAATGTTGCAAAATTGAGATGTCCCTCCCCTCAGCTTTCAGGGCAGCGGGCGGAGAATGTTTGCCACATTGTTTAGAAGGCTTCTCACGAGAAAAAAACCTGATTGTGTTGCATTTTCAGTGGGAAACAAAAACGATGACCCCAACTCCAAGGTGGTGGAGACTACCGACGCGCAGAAGTTTGCCGAACAAATGGGCATCAACCTGTTTGAGACGAGCGCAAAAGAGAACATCAACGTAGAAGAGGTATAACGTCGTCGGGAATAGGCTGCGGGAACCGGCCCCGCTCAGCTCGCCTTTGCTTTTTGCACAGATGTTCAACTGCATCACGGAGCTGGTGCTGCGCGCCAAGAAGGAGGTGCTGGCCAAGCAGCAGCAGCAGCAGCAGAACGACGTGGTCAAACTCACTCGGAACAGTAAACGGAAGAAAAAGTGCTGCTAGCGAACGTCGACGCGCCTCGACCGCGAGGAGGAGGGTGGCAGCCGGATGGGACTCACAAAGTCGAAATTCAAGATTTCATAAATATACGCTTAAGATTCAAGACAAAAAAAAAAAAAAAAAACGCATCCCCTTTGGACTAAGTAATCACGAAGAAATATATGTACAGATTTTATTATTAACGCCAGATCAAAAGTCTTATTTGGAATCGAGCGAAGGTCCTCCTTTTCTTAAAGGGTCTGCAACGTGACGACTGACTGCCCCAACGCTGCCGTATAGATCCACGTCAACCTGCCGTTGTCATACATGTACCCGTGTCTCATCTTCCTCTTCCTCACACTGCACAGGACATTGAGCGCCTGAGGAGAGGGGCCTTTCTTGACCTTTTTTTTTTTTTTAAATATATATTCTTTTGGACTTGGGGGTGCGGGTGCCTTGGGAGATGACGACAGTGAGGGGAACCCGCTTTAGCACAGTTCGCCCGCCAAAAGATCTAAAATGAAATCTGAGTATGTCTGCTTTGTCGCGATGACCGTAAAATCAAATGATGATCGCTTGTCTAATCCATTGGACGGAGCTGCTTTTTTTTTTTTATATCCGCTTTTGCCAAGCTTCCTTCTCACCATCTTTAGTGCTGAGCCAACAACTTGTTTAATTTGACTTCAAAAAAACAAACGAGATTTCGTTTTAAGTGCAGCAGAGGTCTCAAGCCAGTGCAATCTGAATACACTTTCAAGTTTCTCTTTGAATTCTTTCCCTCCCCCCTTTTTTTTTTTAAACCGCGATATAGTAAAGCGGCGGAGGTGTACCTCATTGTTGCCATAGTAACGGCTGGGCGAAAGGTCCGATGGCAAGCACGTTTGAGCATTTATTTAATATCCTACTCGTGCACTGAACGATCCTTGTACTAGTACGCTGTCCTCTGTCGGAAGACAATTTAGCGCTTTTTGTCTTGGCTTCCGCTCGTCAGCGCCTCCTGTTGGTCCTTCGGGGGCTAACGGTGACGTGCGTCTGGGTGTCTCACCGTCGGGAACTTGGGGGGGGGGGCAGTGCTACTTGTGCTTCATCTAAGTTTTTGGGAGACGGACGGAGGTGCAGCCGTCACTTCACATCCATCGGATAAAAATGCTCTCAAACCCCCCACACTTTATCGTTACTACTTCATTAAGTGTATGTATATATAAATATTTGTGTTATATTCAGCACATCACGGGCACGCGCTTAAACAGGCCCCGTGCGTGTTCTCTTTGAACACACTCATCAGCTGTGGTTTGCCGTACACTGGAGAAAAAGAGATGTACTATTCAGTTCGCCCTCGATGAATTTAATCCCTAATAACCATTTGAAAAGGAATAAATATTGGACACGTAACAACTGAGCTCATTCGTCAGTGACTTGTGGCCTGACTTCATTTTCGACATGCGTCTATTTTTGGATTCTGTGAATAAAGTGTGGGAGGAAGTGGACACTGGTCTCTTGGGATGATCATTTGGTTCTTGTGTTGGCTGTGCGTGTGTTCACACTCTTTCCATCACTTCAACATCCACTCGAAATAGAATGTTGTGTAAGCATTAGCAATGTTCACACACACAGCGCAAACCTAAAACATGACCACTCTGCTCTTTAATCACACCCACCAAGCATTTCCAATATGAAGAATCCTGGAATGCTTGGAACATCAATTTAGAATTAATTTCCTCCATTAAAAATAAATTATTTATTGTTTCAAAAAAAGGAAAATAGGTTTTAAAATGAATCAGTAGAGCAATTATAATACAATCATAAATATTTGTTAAAATGAGAAAGATTTACCATTTTATTAACCCATATTACATGAAATACACTTGGAAAATATTTTCATAGACCATGTATTCTAAAAATAATTTAAAATACTTTATTTTTACTATGTCTCATCAAATAACTGATCTAATTTCAAAACTCAAAAAGTAACATCAACCATCGAAAATTAAATCTTATGAAGTAATTGGTCAATTATAAAATAACATTTCTTAATTTCAAAGTAAACCATTTTACAAAATTCAATAGCAAAACAATTGTTTTCTCAAATTAGTTGATTCAATTAAAGCTGTTGTTTTTATTCATTTCGTTAATTCAATAGTTGCTGTTTTTTGGTAACAAAAAGCGGCCATTAAAACAAATGTTTTATTACATAATTTGATAAAGTAGCAGGAATTATTCAAATAACTTATTTACATTAGTTTTAGTTTGTTACTACAATTAATGTTTGCCCAGCCATCTTTTCGGGTCTTCATTGTATATGTAACTAATTGCTCTTGGAATGTGGGCAAGCAAGCTAAAATTTGAACTGATGACCTCTTGAGTGTGAAGCAGTCTTGTGATCCATGAGCCAGTTTCAGTATTGTTGTTTGAAATTCATTTGTCAATGTAGCCTATTTTTCTGACCAGGGTGCCATCTCCGTGTTCACACTCGTGCCAATGCGACATTGTTAAATAGCCACGGACATGGATGTCCTTTATCATGGGCTCCTGTGATTGGATGGCGACCAATCCAGGGTGTACCCAACCCGTTGCTTAAAGTCATCAGGGAGATGCTCTGGTGATAAGGGCGAGTGGTATTGAAAACGAATGGCTTATGGTGGGCTCCGTTTTTTTTTCACACCAATGTCGATTTGTTGTTCTGTGATGGTTTCTTATAATCAGGGGTGCCCAACCAGTCGATCACGGTCGACTGGCGGCCCAAGAACTGGTCCCAAGCCGATCTCGGGAGTCTCGGGGGACATTGATTTAAAGAAAAACAAAAAACAAACAATCAAAAAAGTGTGTGCAGTGTGTGTGTGTGTGCGTGTGTGTTATTAATATTCTGTATTTTTATGTTAGTGCACACTGCACCCTGAGCAGCCTCTCAGTTTCACTTTCACACAAAAAAAAGTATTAAAAAATATATATATAACAAAGCAAGTCACCTTTCACCTACGGCAGCGCGTGACATGCATCACCGGAAGTTGTTAGGGGTCAGCAGCCTGCAATTGAAAATTGCAATCACAGCTGTTGCCTTATATTGCACGCATGCGTGCACGTGCGGGAGCAGGTCAATCGTGGGAAGTCGGTTGCTTGAAAAGTCGGATCTTCGGTCAAAAAAGGTTGTGTGTGCACCCCCGATATCGAGACCGTCTCCACGAAAAAAAAAATCAGTGGTTCACACAATGCGTTTAAGCAGATGGTTATGTGTTGATGACAGAAACACATTTCTCTGAAAAGTGAATGAGAAATATTTGGAATAGTTGGAAGTGTTTGCTAAGTGAAACCAATGTGGTTAGTGGGTACTGAAAGGAAATTGTCACACAGAGCACAATCGGCCCACCAAAAACACCAAGTAGACACGCAGGCAGTAGAAAACAAACTCAATGGTGCGCCTGTGTCATACTCACAATTACCCACTTGGTTACTCATCACACAAAACAGTCCGGAAATAAGTTTTGAACATTATATAAATGACTTCAATTGGAAAATGACGCAAACATCCTCCCAGTGTTGGAAACAACAAAAACACAAGTGAATCAAACGTCATGGAGTGCTCGGAAACAGATGACAAGAGTGACTGGCATTTATTTTTTTGAACGTTTCACATGTTCATTGTGTTGTAACATACATGCCCATCAACAACAGTGTATTTTTTAATTTTTTTTTAATAAGGCACTCTCAAAGAGTCATCATGAATGGCTTTATCAATGTAAAGAGAGCAGACAGAAACCAGAATTCCATCAGGAGGGTGCTACCATTGTCATTCTCAACCACTAACATGACATCACACCGTTAATATAGCATACGCAAAATACTATTTTAAGAAAGAGGACGCAAAAAAAAAAATAATAAGAAAACGGAAAAAAAACAATGCAAGATGATTGTATCGCAAATTATAGACATTCAATTTTGAGCCTGTGTGCTTCGTGGTTTCATTATTCACTTCCACATTGATGATCTCTCCTATTCCCCAGCACACATGCGCACACACGTGTGGCCCCGGAGCACTTTGACGTCAGTGCCCAAGATGACTCAAGAAAGTCAACAAGCAGCTTTTGTTAGCAGAGGAAGAAGTCATGGCCTAGCCAAAGCAGTCAGCTTCTTCAAATACAACTGGCTTCAACAAACGCAAGAACACTGGTCAGCAATTTTTTTAAAAATCAGATCTAGAGGTGTACTTGTCCAAATGATTTAAAAAATATTTTTTGCACCGATTCCGAATCTTCCCTCATTTTTTCTCTAGCACATCCTGTTTTTAATAATAATAATAATAATAATAATAATGTAATATAGTAATTGATGAAGTAATATTTATGAATGAAAGGTCAGATTCAGCAACAGGTGGAATTTCTTTATGAAATGTCATATCTACAAATTACAATGCATGGTAAAATGTGTGTAGTGCAAGCTTTTATCGGTCAAACTTCAAAACACAAAAATGAAAATATCTCAAAAACATGATGTGCTTAAAAAAAGAGTTAGGAATTATTATTATTATTTTTTTTTTAAATCAGTGTCAAAAATACATTTTGGGACCATTTGAAATTTGCTGTCTCCCTGTGTGGAGTTTGCATGTTCTCCCCGGGCCTGCGTGGGTTTTCTCCGGGTACTCCGGTTTCCTCCCACATTCCAAAACCATGCATGGCAGGCTGATTGGACACTCTAAATTGTCCCTAGGCGTGGATGGGAGCGTGGATGGTTGTTCGTCTCTGTGTGCCCTGCGATTGGCTGGCAACCAATTCAGGGTGTCCCCCGCCTACTGCCCAAAGACGGCCGGGATGGGCTCCAGCACCCCCCGCGACCCTAGTGAGGATAAAGCGGTTCGGAAAATGGATGGATGGATAAAATTTGCTGTTGGCCGGTATAATCAATCTTGAAATGGAAAGAACATTAAGAGTTGTTGACACGACACCGTTTCCTTTTGGACAAACACTCACTGGCAACCAGCCGAGAGCGACTAAAATGATTGAAATCATTGGATTTGTATTCAAATATGAAATGATTATGGGGCCACATACAATGTAGGTGGACTACAGTTTTTCTTAACACACCTCAGCAATCCCTAAAATATACACAGCACTAAGAAAACACATTTAAAAACAAAATAAAAACTGGTTTATAGCTGCGACAATTTTTTTTTAATTGAAAAGATATGGATTTTTGTTTATAAATATTCACTTCATCCAGACCTAATTAGCCTTGTTTTATATCGTGTGTTTATATGTATATATGAATCCGTCTTTGGGTTTCTCCTTTCAAACAACCGGCTGAGATGACATCTCTGCATAGGTTTTGCACAAGCTGCATAAGCTAAACACGCTCACACGTACATTTGCACACACTTACGGACAAAGAGGAGCCATCACGGTCGCGCACACTCATCCACATCCCCACGCGTCACCTCAACGGAAGCCCGACAGCTTAGTCAGAACTCAAAGTGCTCATGAAGTATTGAAGCAGAGAGGATAGAGGTAGACTTTGCCCCGTCCCCCCTAAAAAATATAGTACTGTCTACCAAGCATCTTTTTCAAGTCGGTGCATCATCTCATGAGATGAGATGCAACCTTTTTTTGTCCTTCTCACGCTCATGTAAACATTGGAAGAATTTGGTTACCTAGAAAAAATATTTCAAATAATTTGAGGAGTGTGTCTTTCTCATCGACACGTAAATGATGCATGCATCAGGGATGTGAAACTCGCAGGTTTATTCAAATGTCGGAGGTCAACATGAAGGCTTGCCTTCCAGCTCTGGCAATGATTACCTCCGCCAGGGAAGCGCTGTTCTAGCTTCAGCGTGCTTGTCTTGACACAAATCTTGAGCATTCAAGTCTTCACTGGACTTTTGTCAGTGTGAATTTCTTTTGTGAGCACATTCGGTTAAGCGAGAACAGAAAATGACAACGTGCAAGAGTGACAATGAGAAAAATCATTTGTGGAGCTCCCCATGGCGGTGATTCTCAACCAGGGTGTCGTGAGAGATTATCGGGTGTGCCGCAAGAAATTACCAAATTTCATTTTCACAAAAATGATCATTGACTAGAAATAGCTGTTCTTTTTTTCACTGATGCCAGTGATGTATAGTGATAGGCAGAGAATTAATTTCTCTGCCCCCGCATGGCTGCAGGTACATGTAAACCAGGGATGGGCAACTGTCGGCCCACGCCAACACCTGGCGTGGCCCTCGATTAATTTTTTTGAAAATGAATGTGGAGCTGAGCAGTTTTAAGTTGGAATAAGAATATTCGCCACTGGATGGCAGAAATCACTCAAAAGTGCCTCCAACACCAAGACTGTGCTTCTTCATCAGAGAACAAGAGCAAGCAGTTCCGGCCAGGACCAAATTAGCTCAAGGCAAGGATGTCTTTTGGGTGAAATAGGAATCAGATTGATATGTTTCAACAAATTTAAACGCAAACCTGTCCAACGAGTTTACTTAGAGATGTTATCAGCCATGAAAGATTGCGACCCAAGTTGCCACTGCTATAATGAGCTCAAAAGTACACACGCAGCAATTTTGTTACCCCGCAAGAACCGTTGACAGTTCGTTGGAAGTGCGTGAGGAGTTACGCAATGTGTGCACTCTAAGTTTATGGATATAGACATCCAGTGCTTAATGGCGTTACAAACGCATATGGTGGCTTTGATTGAGCTTGCCCGTTCATTTGGAGAGACATGCAACTTGTAATACGATGAACATCTCTGACTGAGTTTGTTTTCTTCAAAAACACATCCACAAAATGCTGGTCAGCACTTTATCTATGAGTGGACATTTTTATGCAAGAAGGGGGAAAAAATTGTTGTTTGTGTTTCAAGCCTTTGTCGTTGAGAAGGGGTTCGTTTAAATGCATTTGAGCTTTCAAATATCAATAAAACACAGACAGATGCAAAAATTTTGTTCTGATTCCAAATGGCATTTTTGCATTGTCCTTCCTATGTGGTCGCCCAGTAGCATGATGAACAATTGTGCCCCCCACGCCTCTCCATCATTTAAGTTGCCCATCCCTGACTTCAACTGTGTGTCCACCTGTTGGCATTCATACAGTACCAGGATGGTTTTGTGTCCAATTAAGCAGGCCCGATTTCACACTGAGCAAGTAAACTGAGACGAGGACATCATCATGACATTGTACCTGGACAGTTAATCCCCACGTCTAACGCGAATATCTGTGAAGTCATTGATGGCCACCCCAAAATGTTTGTCATTGCCTTGATATACCGCAAGAGACAACTTAATTTCTATTTGAAAAGGCGAGCCTGAAAATGAAGCGGCTCTCCTCACTTCAGTGTACTTGCTTGGCTCCAAAATACCACAAGATGGCGCCAAAACATTTCCTTTCTTTCTTTCTTTCTGTTTTTCTTTCTTTCTTTCTACACAAGGCATGGCTTTCACTTTCCAGCAAATACCAGGATAGTTTCCTCCCCAAAAATCCCCTCATAGGTGAATCTGTGATTGCCGAACCGCAAGTACGCCGGGGTCACGGTATCTACTTTTGGTATATTTTTTTTCTTGGTGACATGTCGTGATATTTTTCGGGTGTATTTTAACATCTCCCAAAGAAACGAATAAACTCTGAAAGCAATCAAGCAAGAGTCGGGTGCTGTTACGTGAGCATCACCTTATTCCAGCTGCTGCGCTACGCCAAAAGTTTTGTGTTCTTAGCCTGACTCGAGGCCGGGATGCAAAAAGTGAGCATTGGTGCAGCATTAGGTCCCTAACAGGCTTGGCAGTGGAAAGAAGTGATGGCTCAGAGGCACTCCAAGGAAAGCTTCCTCAGTAGAAGTAAACGTTTGGACCCTGATCATGTCCTACGAGTCGCCTTTTAGCAGAGGATCTACTGAATGTGGCATTGTGAGCCAATCCGAATTGGACAAGGAGCACTGGGAAAGATAAAGTGCAAAGTACAAGCCGAGCCCCCCGAACCTCAGTCTATGCCAAACCATTTCAACATTTAGTCCATATCCTCTTGAGGACCATGTACCTGTACTCATATGGTCATGGCTTCACTAGTGGGACAACTTTGGCATACTAGTCGGTCAACAAATGCTTGTGGTATGACAAAACTCCACACTGGTTAACAACTGCGTGCCGCATGTCACTACTAAATTGTGACATTATCAAATTTGACTCGAGACCGCCTAGCGTGTCACGAATAGCACTAGTGGTACGCATCTACAACGAGTGCACATTTTTGCCTCACTTGTGATATGCAGTATACGGTTGCGGAAGGCAGCAGTGGGGAGAAAAATATCAACAAAACGCTACTCATATGCCACAGTACATGGACATCAAAGACATGGAATAAATGCTCAAACATCTTTCGATATGTGTGTGTGTGTGTGTGTGTGTGTGTGTGTGTGTGTGTGTGTGTGTGTGTGTGTGTGTGTGTGTGTGTGTGTGTGTGTGTGCGTGTGTGTGTGTGTGTGTGTG
>CAAKHF010004876.1:0-11070 GCA_901007745.1 Hippocampus kuda
GACTACTCCTGGATGTTTGTCGCCATTGTACGTGTGCGTATACACACACACACACACACACACACACACACACACACACACACACACACACACACACACACACACACACACACACACAATAGTGACAGGGGTGCTCTTAAAATATGCTTCAGATGATAATATGATAATGCTTATATTTGTTCGATGAACTGATTCCTACAATGATTCAGAGGGTCATATTTATGAATGAAAACCGGTGTTATGCACCACATATACACGGAGCGCCGAATCCGTCAGCCGACATCTTGCTGACCATAAATACACCAAAATCACATAATTTTTAGAAATCTAAAATTGAATCAATTTTTTTTTTTGTGACCAATTTTGCGGATGCTTTGAGGGACGAGGAAGAAACCTCCAGTGAGACATAGCACATCTACCAAATTCACAAACGTGCTGAATTAGTCCATTGCCTTGGCACGAAAATGACAAAGTGCCAATTTTTACAGTGAGCGCAGACTACTTTCTGTTCCCAAATTGTAAGATGACTTGGGGGTGAGGCAACTCCATGTGCTGAAAACACCGATATGGGCGTGGCACGGCTCAAAAGACGCAAGACTCGACTTCTGGTGGCACGAAAATTAAGTTACGTCCGCTATTACGCTGACAGCATGGGTGCCAGTCGACCAAAATAGGGCCTTTGGTCTTTTGGTCTTGCTTTGAACTTGGCTTGCTCTGACCCTACCAATGAGAGGACAGAAAGAATGCTGATGTTATTGTAGGGCCCAGTAGCTGTACCTGTGAGGCAAATCTGTCATCTGATTGGTTAAAAAAAAAACAGTCCAATTGCAAATATAGTTTAGATTCCATGAGCCGCCGCTCCTGATTATGACGCAAATTTGATTCGTATAGTGGCACAAAGAGGATGAATTCTAATTGGACAAAAAAATCCAACATCCACATACATGTACTAGAAACAGTGCAGCCAATAGAAACAACACAAAATGAAAAGATTTGACAGTTGGGAATAAATTGCCCTGACCCTGACTGGCCACCACTGCTTCATGGTCAATACAACAGAGTCACAGGCCAAGAGAGGTTTTGGGATCAATGGCTGATGTTGACTTTGGACTGAAGCCCTGAGACCTCTCCTGATGCGTCTGATGATGCTTAGTGATTTTAGGTTTCCCATGCACCCAAGAAACTTTCCATCAGCTGAGATTCGTCTAAGTGTATATTGGTAAACAGATCGATGCAACACTCGTGCCGTCCCTCATTGGACATTGTGCCGTCCCTCTATTCGTCACATAAATCGAGTCGAAGTTGACTTGGTAAATGATGATGCATGTAGCCGAGACCACTGGTACTTGGTACCACTTCAAAAAATACTTTGCTCTCAAGTACCAACCCTCTGCGATTTTTCCTGGTATAGTTGACTGTTATTCCTTTTAGTTTCTACCATTTTTGTTGTTTGTAAGTCATGCAGTGGACCTTGTTAGAGGTACCGAACCCAACCAGTTCATATGCACATTCACTGAACCCTTCATGAGTGAAAAATTTAAAAATGTTTTTTTACAAATTCAAGACATTAAAAAAACACATATTAAAAACAGAAAAAAGTAAATTATATGGCCTTAGTTTTTTTTTTTAATTGTATGACGTACTATCACAACAGTCACACGAGCGAACTAAATGTCCCGCAGCACTGATTGGACAAGCAATGCCATGTGATCATCAGCAGCCAGTGATGGCCAAGCGGGCGTGTCAGAACTAATTGACATGTTGAGTCGGATGTGTCTTCCCCTCCATGGCAGTGGCTCTGTGAAACCTCTAAGACCGATTCACCGGACCCTTAGGGTTCGATCAAACCCAGGTTAAGAACCACTGAACGAATGTAACGTAGATGATTCAGTGGCTAATTTATGATCTACGGTTGCTTGAGCAATATTGAGTTCATAGTTTGAAACTACATTAGGCAAAATGCTCCACAGAAGCTTGATCAAACAATATTGATGAGGAAGTGAGTGTAATTCAATAAGACTTTCTTTTTCAACTCCTTTTCATGCATTATTGGAAACTCCTTTCTTCTTTTTTGCATGTGAAACAGTCCCTTGTTAGTACGTTTATAAGATGTGTAATTGCTTATCTCCCTGTGTTTTATTGTAAAGTTATATTGACTGAAATAAATGAAGAAAAAAGTACCAACATAAATTTAAATACAGTGGAGGAGAAAAAAAACCCTGTGCTTTAATAACTGATCAACATTTTTTTTTTTTTATCAGCAAATCAAAGTAAACTTTTCTAGATTTTTTTTTTGCGCACTTATTTTTGTTTTCCAGCACATTAGGTTTTCATAACAAAAATAATTTATCTCCAGAGATCTTTGTGAGAATAAGCGGTTTGGACAATGAATGCATGGATGGAATCTGAAAATAATATACCGGTAGTAATATTTATGAAGGTTAGTTTCAGCAACAAGAAAATGTCATCGCAATAAATGACAATGAATGTTAAGATCCATATTGTGCAAGTTGTTATCTGGCAAACAAATGTCTGATTCAAATTTGCTGCTGACCAGTGTAATCAATCATTCAAGATGAATTGTACATTAAAGTGAAAAAAAATGAAAAGGAATGTTTTAAAACAAACAGTTTTTAAAGATTAAATGAAAATGTAGTGAAGATAAAGTTAAATACAACTGAACTGTACCACAGATGTTTCCATCTACCACTAGAGGGAGCCCATGTACGGCACTTTGAGAATCGCTGTACTCGATAGATAGGCAACACTGAAGTGTTGTGGGGTCAAAGGTGGTGTCAAAGTGTGCTGACCATTTTCAGTCAGCCCCCCTCCCACCCGCATCCTGTCAATCTGTTTCGTACATAATGGCGCGTGCGAGTGCATGTGGCGGATCAGGAATGGCAGGCTGGGAGCAGCACACGATAGGTGGGGGCCTCCCTCTAAATCAATAGCAGCCTGAGAATCCAGTTGCGATGTGCAACAGACAGCCTTCTATTCATCTCAGCCCCGCTTTCGCCGTCAGCTGCCAGCACGTGCATGTGGGCACGCCGGTTCAGCCACCTACACATGGGCACACACGTTGACAAAACACGCACATATACGCGTGCCTCCTCCCAGCGTAAGCATGCATTAAGAGCTGTGAGTAAGAAAAGAAATGGCTTCCTTCTTCACAGGCATTGCTTAACTAAGTTCCTCTTTGACTGCAGGGCAAGTGCTTGGACCCACACCAATACCTTCCCTTAAAAGTTCCCCGTGGCGATCCGATTTTGTGTGTGTGCGTGCATACACAATACGCCCATGTGTCTCCGTGTGTCTATGGAAAAGGCAGTCAAAGAAAAGGAGGACAGCCGGGGAAAAGAAAACGAAAGAGGGAGCCAGAGTGAGCACGCTTGAGTGATTCTGCGGCCTGCCAGCTCAGATCACCCCCTGACACTTGAAAGCGCCGCGGCCCAATAACAGCATGGAAGTCCCGAATGCACCACATTGTCACCACGGCGCTGGGTACACTTGTGCCATCCTAATGGGATCCATTACAAGAGCGACAGTAAATCAAACAAGCATCCTTGACAAAGATCATAACACGAGCTTGACACTGAATTTGCTTAATCTGAAGGAACATTAGGCGGCAAATATGTTTTCATAGAAATACAAATCTAGAAATTAGTTGGGTAAAGTTCTTGTTTTGTCAGGATTTGTCTCAGAAACTTTATTTGTCAATAGCATCGATCAAAAGATGCTCACTATGCTTTCATCAGAGATGCAAGTAAACTTTTCTCAGCACATTTTTTGCGCAGATTGTAAATCTGCCCTCATTTTGTCTCTAGCACATCAAGTTTTCATCAAAATAATAATAAAATATGTAATATAGTAATGTCATTCATTCATTCAGCTGTATGTAATATTTATTGATTCAGAGGTAGGCTCATCAACAGGTGAATTTTTTGGGGCGGAAACATCATAGCTCTAAATTACAATGCATGGTAAAACCTGATTTGTCAGCTTTCATGGGTCAAACCTACAAAATGAAAGGATCACAAAAACCTTATGTGCTAGGAAAAACAAGGAAAGATATTTTTGAAATCAGCATTGACAATAAGTTTAGGCACAAGTAAAACCATCTGATTAAAATTTGCTGTTGGCCGTTGGAATGAGGGAACAATTTCAAATGGTTGAAATGTTTTTTGAAAAGGTTTAAATAAGTGCAGTTCAGAAATAGTTTCACAAACAACTTTTTCAAAAAACAATCCTGTGCGACAAAAATGATTTATTATGACTTTAAAAACGTTTGTCATTCAAAGAAAAGAACATGTAGAAAAAGAATGTTACATAAAGAAACGTTTATGAAATAGCTAGAAAAAAAATGTTTCCGAAAAAAGATGTGACAAAAAGAAGTTTGACTTGAATGGGTAAACTATTACCAGGCACATTTATATAATTCGGGAATGTATAAAGAAAAACGTTAAGCTTATGAGGGAGGAAAAGTAAAACTAGTCATTAAAGTATAAGTCAAAAGTTTCAGAAGGCTCCCTCGCCGCCATGTTTTAGTACAATATTTCTTCTGAAATAGCCCAAATTTTTTTTTCCACACATATTCGACATGTCTGAAGTTGCAGGACGGTGGGAAAAATATACGTCGATCAATAACAAAAGCACTTTCCAAGCCTTCTCTGCCACGCCTAGACGCACTCCTGAAAGGATTCCTCCCGATGAAAGAGGCACTGTGAGTTGTGACACCAACCTGCTAATTTTCACATTCATTTGTACTTTCCAAGCCACTGTTCCCTCTAATTTTCCATGCGTGTGATCATCCACACAAACTCCAAAGTGAGAAAAATGAAACATGCACACGGCAGCCAAAGATATCACACCTGTACAAAACCTGAAATCCTAACACATCATGTAAGTATGTTACAAGAAAATGTCAAATTACCTCATACCGAAATAGAGCATACCAGTGAATGGAGATTTCTGAATAAAATCAGCCGGAGTTGGGATGAATTGTTTTAAGATTTATGCCATGTTTTATATTGTTAATCGGCCCTAATTGACTCATCCAGAAATTGTCAATGGGAAGTTTGTAATTTTGAAAAATGTTCTGACAAACTACTGTAGTGCTGAGATGCTTCATTTATTGGATAATCCTCAAGAAGGATCTTCATTCTTTGTGGCATTTTTCTTTCACGCTCCGTCAAAAGCATGTGCCTTATGTATTTTTTTTGTTAGTTAGTTTCGCATGTTAGTTTCCATGCCCTGAGAGGGTGAAAGCAGTGCGCAATTGCTCATGCACGAATTTATTGGGAAAATTGTTCCGAAACCTTTTTTCAGCATTTCTTGTTCATTCCGTGTCATTCGAACCCATTTTGGACTTGTTTCCGATGTCTATCAGTGACTTTTGGCAGAGTGTAACAGCCTTGTGTGCACATTCACACACACTCTCACTCTCTCGCTCAACAAATCGGATGTCCTTAAATGTGTTTGTATTACAGCACTTGAGTTTCCAAAGTAAGTGCCATAAATATATGCTATTAAAAACATTCCTAGGGAATATTTCACTAGGATATTTCCATTTTGCCGATTTCACTTATTGCGGGGGTGATCTGGAAGGTGACCCCTGTAATGTGTTCAATAAATAATTGGTGATTTGAGCCGAGGGATTTGGGTTTGAAATTTTGTGACACCTGTCCTGGAAGTTTATTATTTATTTGAACTGTGTTATATGAGAAAATCACTATCTCCCTTATTTGAAACAAAGTGTT
Organism: Hippocampus kuda; assembly: GCA_901007745.1. NCBI lineage: Eukaryota > Metazoa > Chordata > Actinopteri > Syngnathiformes > Syngnathidae > Hippocampus > Hippocampus kuda. The sequence goes on from CAAKHF010004876.1 coordinate 5,757, forward strand.
AACATTTAATATAAGTGAGATGATCCGACTAAAGTAAGCGAGTATCTTTGATATTCAGATTCCATTTGCATCCCTCATCTTTGCCGAGAAAGATTTTTAAAAAGTAATCAAACGAGATGAATCCAAGCGAGGCTGCTGGGAGTCTTCCCGCGGCTTTTATTAGGGCGTCAAGGTGTAAAACGAGTCTGCGAAATGAGAAGCCGCCGGTGCGGAAGCAACGTGAGGTGCGAGCTGGGGCCTGACACGGCCACCTTCACAATATGACGGCAAAATTATCTTTGTGCTTGAGGATCCAACTCTCCCAGGAAACAAACACCGATTTGTTGTGGAGCTCGCTTACAGGCTTTAACACGTTCCGCTGGAGGGATTTAAACCAGTCAAAGGAAGAAGGCGCCGCTAATACGGAGCCAGGGAACGTCATCATCATGATCAAACACTTGATGGCAATTAGGAGGCGATCTGCGTGTTCAGACACGGCGTGGAACTCAGCCGTTACTTATCAGAGTGAATCACTGCAAAAACAAACAGCGCAACGGTCTGAATGGTGGACAGTTTGCAATTTTGCTATGCCATTAAAGTCACGCGAGTACTGAAAAGTCAGAATGTCATCTTACGCGACATGTTCCTCGTCCACTGCCAATGTTAGCTTCTAGCACTTAGCTATCAACACTCGCCATCATTTGTTATTCATGTCAGGTGTTTCATTGATTTGAAGTACATCGACTGAAATGAATTATCTCGCCCTTATCTACGTACGGTTTTATTTACTCAATGTCAAATTTGTACCACGTGCTGCCGTGATCGCAATCAAATTAATCGCCATCAAAAGTACACAAGGCTGTCGGTAAACTGAGGATGACTATAATTGCTTCACACACAGGCTGTCATGTGCGGAGGATACAACACATGTAGAGGTGCACTCATGCGTGAACATCAGCAACTTGCCCTCAGCCCCAAAAATGTCCTAGAAGCTAATAGGCAATGTCAGATTGGAGTCCTGCAGGGGGCGACGCAACACAGACGCCATCACTCATCATCCATGGTTGGAAATACATTCAAGTGAACTCATATGTGATGATATGGAGACAGTTCCAGAGGTCAAATACTGTGTGGAACTCAAAGTCCAAAGCTCATACAACAAATGCGAGGACTAATGCACAAAAATAAAAACAGATACATTCTACTTGGCAGGGATCAACACGAAGGTGTGGAAGACATGTTTGTGCAGCATCGTTCCCACAATGGATGGCAGAAGGGTGTAATTAACTTGCATATCCACTTGTTGCCATCCATATTAAAGATTTATCGAATTGCACTTTTACTCATAAAAACACTCCGATACCATGACAGCCGATACCACTGCACCAGCCTGACATATACTAAAGCAGGGTTTGCCAATCTTTTTAAAGCCGAGAGCTGCTTTTTCTGTCCAGGTTAGTGCAAACGGTAGCAGTTCGGAACGCGCTTCTTCAACAACAACTTTGCTCACATTACCGTTAATAATGTCATTATTAATAATCAATGGCATTCATTTATGTGAAGACGCTGATCATGTGAAAAGAGATTAGCATTAACCCCGATTATGTTTTATATTTGAGCAAAGCCCTCGTCCTGCAAAAGTCCTCTAGGTCGCTAAGGCATAATGCAAACCATAATAGATGGGCTCAGAAGGATCATCAATGTTGTAGTCTAAACCTTTAAATATTTTAACACAAATGGCACAGACACAAAGCAGCGACAGAAATATAACGGAACAATATTCATTGCCAGGCATATATTCTTGCTGTGTGACAAACAAAATATATTAATGGCACAGGATGTTTTAAGTGGTCAAACAATCACAGAGATCATATCGACAAACAACCTTTCACACTCACGTTCACGCCTATCGACAATTTAGTGTCATTGCATGGAGCACTGATGTTAACATCATGACAATAAAATCATGATTCATTCCTCGTTTACATCTGCAGCGTCAAGAATGTCCGGAGGACAATATCGAGATTCATGTCACACCAAAAAGATAAACTCGCCTCTCACACCGATATCAGACATCGGGCAATAAAAACCTGACATATCACAATGTTGACATAATATGACAGTTGAAATCAAAATCAAATCTCACACCGCCTGAGACATGAATAAGGACGTGCACAATATGTGGAGCGAAAAACGCACCCAGCTGTCTGGGCAAAGCTGCAACTGGTTGGACTGGTTTTCAGTCGGGACGTGGATTCCAAGCATTCCGAGTTTTTTTTATGGTACCACGGCAAAACTTCAATTCGGAACCCTCCTGCATTATGCTGACATGCACGGGTATTGAACACTCATCTCGAAAATGGCCACCACCTCTCGTAAGATGGCCAGTTATGGAAGTTTCGTTGTCAGAAAAACATTGCTAAAACCCATTCACACTTTCAATGTGAAATATTCTATTGGATTTTTAAATGTCATATTAGACTCAACTATACATGGCCCCACATGGAAACTTAAATTAAAAATTCGCTCATGTTCAATTTTAATTAAGCGTGAAAAAATTTCACTTCCACTTTACTATCAGTCCAATGAATGGGCATGTCCTCTCTTTGAGTGTACGGTTCTTTTTTGCATCGATGAAACAGAATTCCGAAAAAGTTATAGCTTCACCAGTTGAGTATAATAATGTCTTAATAAAACATGGGGATGAGTCGAGGTCTTTCCAGGTCACAAGACATAAATATGCAAAAAGTGGTCCAGTTCACCGAGCACCAATAAATAGTTCAGCACTTTATTAATATTTCCCTTTGACTAACTACTCCATTGCCGCTTCGAAAATGACCATTACAATAATTCTACACTCCAGCAGATTGTTGCCCAGTGAACCCCCACCATTAGGAACTGAGCTCTTCCATGTACAGCAAAAAAAAAAAAAAAAAATCAGTGAATACAATACACGGCCATCAGAAAGATCTAGAAATGGCTGTTGATGCAAAAAGATGGCATAAAAGCACTTCTTTTGTTTCAATCAATCTCCTTTACTCACTTCAACATTGTTCCTTGGCAACAAGGTGCCTCAAGATGGACTAAAAGCACTTCTTCTGTCTAAAGGAAGCTCCTCCACTCACTTCAACTTGGTTTCGAGATGACAGCTTAAGCACAAAAAGTTGAATTTTTCAGTGAATGAAGAACAACAACAAAAACAAATAATTAAAAATAAAAAATAATGAACCATGAATGGACAATTTGATTCGCTCCTCTTTCATCTATAACTGCTTCAAACAACAAAGTGTATGCAGAAAAGTGGCTGAGATTGCACGACTGTCTGTGTCTTATGTGTTGTGTTGTATTATTTTGTCATTTTATGTTAACTGTTTTTTTGATGAGGCGGGCACCTGCAGCGGCTCCTCTCACTCCTGTGGTTGAGAGGAAAGAAATTTCATCTCTGCTGTATGTTGCACATGTAGCACATTTTACAATAAAGTTGACTTGAACTTGAATATACAGAGGTTGTCTTTTATCCCTCATGTTAGGGAGGATTTATGATGGCATTGTTTTCATATAGTAATAAGTCACAAAATTATCGGTATGCTGAAAGATAAAACGTAAAAATACGACAAAACTTTCGTCCACGCGGGTCACGATGTCACAAACCACCGCCTTGTGCTGATTAAACGTGTTCTCATGCATCAGGGAATTCGAACTGATAAATGAGACACAAAGGAAAGACACACCTTGAATAAATCGTGGCGGATGACGTACAAGACGTAGACGCATGTCCTTGAAGCACGCAGGGAGGGAAAAGTTGGACTGCGTCGTTAAATTATATTGGCCACTTTGAACGAAAAGGCCGCCGATGACGCTTGCACGGGCGAGCTCGTTTGGACACGGCTGAAATATATCGTCGGCAATAAACGTCGGCTCCGAAAGTGTGACGTCAAGCTCTTTGTATGACTCAAAAGGGTGAACATTAAATTAATTGTCTAACAAGGACATGTATCAACTCCTTGACAAAAAAAAAGTGGCAGAAGCAACTTTGTAAAAGGACGATTTTTCAGAAAATTATGAGTTTAAAGTGCATGTCAATTTATCAATTCGATCTGGAGTATATATTTATATTTCATACAGAAAATGTAATGTAATGTAAATGTAATTACATAATGACAGTTTACACAGTGCTGCAAAATAGTATTTGCCCCCCTCCTGATTTCTGTGGTCTCCGCATATTTATCACACAGCGGTTTCAGTTCATCAAAGAAATTTTAACATCACAGAGACCCAAGGAAATACAAAATGCAGGTTTCTAAGTGCCATTTTAATGCATGTGTATTCTCAGATGTAGCACTTGAATCAAGAAAAAGTTTATTTTGAGAGGGTTGCAACAAGCCAAGGGCACCAGCTCGGTGGAATTGCCCTTTTAATTGTGAAATGAATATGTATAAATATATATGGTCACATGCACATTCCTTGACCACGAAGCCAGAAGTGTACCTAGTTCATGACTTTGTTGAGCACCAGCATCATCATCGGCTGAAAAAATTCAGAAGGGGAATTAAAAAAGTGCGGCGAGCTCTTCAGCAAACAAAAAGCGCCGACATGGCGTCATGCGGGGCACTAAATGACGAGATAATATTTTTAATTTGCACCAAGTCGCTGTAATTTCTGGCATCTCGTGCAAGAGCACAAAGCCCTTTAGACTGAGACGCTGCTGTGCTGAGCTGCTTGTGAGAACCCTGACGTCACGACCGGATAATTGTTGTTTATTTGTAGAATGGATGGCAGAATCTTATATGTACAAAACTTTTGGGACGTGTTTGATGTTCAAGTGCTGGTCACACTACGCTCTCACGTTGAAGTCAAAAGGTAAGCAGAGCTGCATTAAGTTTTGTAGAATGCACATCTGATGAGCAGGTTACAATTGGTTACTCTCTTAAGCTCTTGAAAGTTGTGCTTGGTGATGGTGCATCAGATACACACATCAAAGGCACTGAAACGTCGCTCAAGGCACCGCGGTAATTCATATCCAGTAGTTGCCTTGTTTCACACATTGTGTGACTATGCCACCTAAATCATCACTTAAAAACATGGGTTCTGCTTATTTTAAAGATAGACAATTCCCAGGGTGCGTCGCGATTCCCGCTGTTTTCCTGGAGCTCATTACGATCTCATTCAGCAGAATTTTGGTCGCAGAATCGAGCGGTTACGTAATGGTGTTAACGAGCGCCGTACATCGCCTCGCGTCCGTCCATCTGCCTGGCCCCTCGTCGGTCTGTAATCAGATTAGGCAGCCGCCGGATGACCGTGGGGAGCTCGTGCATGCCATGACCCATCTATTAAC
>CAAKHF010004879.1:9014-23080 GCA_901007745.1 Hippocampus kuda
AGTATGTGAGAGGGAGCCGGAGTACCCTGAGAAAACCTTGTTATTCATCCATTTTCATTTGACAGAATCATCTATCCATCCATCTTCTTATCCGCTTTATCCTCACAAGGGTCACGGGGCGTGCTGGAGTGTCTTCGGGCAGTAGGCGGGAGACACCCTGAACCGGTTGCCAGCTAATCGCAGGGCACGCAGAGATGAACAACCATCCGTGCTCACACTCACACCTAGGGACAATTTAGTGTTCCATTAACCTGCCATGCATGTTTTTTGGAATGTGGGAGGAAACCGGAGTACCCGGAGAAAACCCACGCAGGCACGGAGAGAACATGCAAACTCCACACAGGAAGGCCAGAGCTGGAATTTGACAGAATCATCCATCCATAAATTTTGAAAGCTCTTGTCCTCATTAGGGTTGTGGGTGAGCTAGAACCTACCCCAGTTGACTTTGGCCGACCGTGGTTCTTTCTATGTCAATTTCTAGAATAGCTGTGCCACACTCAGGTCGGTGCAGGTCAGCCCTCGTAACCACAACTCTCCTCCACCTCACCGCATCACTCGTCTGACTCCTTACTCTTGTCTAGTTATCGCAGAGAAGGCTGGGTTGACCTCTCTTTAAACCTTCCATTCCCCCCTTCCTCTGCGCTCTCTTTCCTTTTTCCCTGTCTTTTGTTTCTCCTACTCCTGGTCCTTCCCTCCATGAAGGGGAACTTCCACTGCAGTCTCGCATCCAGGAACAGGCTTCCACTGTGGAAACAGCCACATAATACCACTCAAGTGTACTTTCCAAACGGGGGCGAGGGAGAACACACGCATTCACCTCCCCCCTCCTCCCCACCCCATTTACAGATGGGTGAATAAATGCCCCCGGACATTATTATGCCGAAGTACGGTATGTACTGTCCAACAATGATTCAGGACCACCCCAATAAAAAGCATCTGTTTAATGTTCAAATCTCGCATCCTCTCCATTGACTGAATTCAGCTTCCAGTGAGCAGCCAAACAGTGTACATAGCAGAGGTCTGTATTTCACCACATTGTGTTCTTTCTGATCCCTCGATGGTTAACCACCTCTGAGCATTAATGGATTGTGCAGAACACACACTTGCAAACACAATGCACAGAAAAAAGCCATAAGGCAACAACAACAAAATTCGGACTACTTGAAGTTACCAGAAGTTATTGCCCGGTGTTGCTTTCATGTGGCCAACACACAGACAGGAAGTGAAAAAGGAAGAGAGTCCAGTATTGCTGGCGTCGCACCGATTCCTCACCCTCCAAAACGAACACTTCCCCCTCAAAACGGCATGTTTCTTCAACCATTAAATTAACATCGTCAAAGCCATTTATCAAAACTTTAGATTGGTCAAAGATTTTGCAGTTCACATTTGTGGATTGACCATGACAACAGATTTGCGAAGAAATATGAAATGTTCCCCAATTGGGACATGAGGTTTCGTCCTCACGTCCAATAAAATTGCGGCTGCCGCTGCATATAATGTGGGCTTGTGAGAAGACTTTCTGCGCGGCTTGTGTGTCTATGCAACCTTTTGTCCATTCATCCAAAAGAGCATTTGGACAGCCTTGTTGGAACAGAATAGGTCCTTCCCTGAAACAAAGCTGGATGTACTGCACTGAGGACATATTGTGCATCCAAATACTTGATGTGATATTTTATGCTTGTGATTTCAACATTTTTGGCATCTTAAGGGTTATCGGTGTATCGCTTCTTGGAAAAGTACAGTATGCTGACATTTTGTGAGTTTAAATTGTGGTGCTTGTGAACAAAATTATGTTTTTTGTTTTTTTTTAAAGTCTTTGATGTTATGTGAGCTTGCTTTGTATGCATTTTGCTGCAAGGTTGGACTTGGCGCGATGATGCTCTGACACAACCACTATTCATTGGATTTTGCGTAATTGTGCCTCAGCGGCAAGAATTTCCGAGTAAGCGTGACATGTCTAGGAAAGGAAATATGCATTTCCGATGCTCATAGGGTAAACATTAAAGTAGCCGTTTGACACAAAGTAATTATTTGTGACCCTATTTAATGAAGGGGGGAAAAAATGTAGGCCATTCATCACTAGCATGGGCCACTTTTGTAGTTTATGCTAAGGCCCGTAGGTTGATTCATCCTCAACAAGCTAAGTCATAGATGTTCAAAGTATCTCGTGTCTTGAGTCTCTCCTCTATTTTGAACTTAAATTCCTCCTGTCAAGGCAGGGGAATAGTGGAAACTCCTTGGGAATGGGTTCCATGGAATGTCTGGGCAAGATTCCTTCCGTCTTTTCCCCAGTGGACTTGACTCTTGGTGTACTGTAAGGTCATCAATGCGATTTATGAAAATGGACCACAGAACTGTCAGCTGAAACACCAAAGTAAGAATGTAAGTGTTTTTTAAACTTACTTTTATTTTCCTGAACTAGATTGAATGGGTAAAATATTGGGATGTCCCAATAACACTTTTTTTGTCACCCGGGCCCGAGTCTATGGTTTTCAGGATTTGCCGATACCTTGGCAATCCAAAACATATTTTTTCCACAAAATCTTTTCTTTTTTATTGAACAATTGGGCCTAAAACACTACTGCATTTTCAATATTGGTCATGATTGTGTTATCAGGATTATAATAGTTTTAGATTTTTCATTTTAGTCTTTCATTTAGATTTTTTTTGGGGGGGGTTAGTTTTCATTATTTCAACACCAGATTTGTTAGTTTTAATGAGTTTACATTTTTCGTAAATGCTGTTTTAGTTTAATTTTTATTAGCTATAGTTTTCGCAAAGGTGATTTCAGTTTTACTTTGAGACATTTCATAATATTTGTTTACTATATTAACCTTTTTTTAGGTTGTGCTTCATGTAAAAAGTTTGAGAATTCCTGTTACAGGCCACAAACATATGTAATCCAGGGTCTCCGTGGCAACAACAGAAGGCAGAATTCTCCTTATTACAAGACACTATATCGTCACGAGGATTAGGAAGCTGTTATTTTCAGAAGAAAATTGCGTATGTCTGTATGATAAGTCATTTTCTACTTTGCCACTTGGACTTCTTCTTGGTTGATATTTTCTCATACGGTTTTTGTGTATCTCTGTTTTCGTCTTCCTCCCCCGACATTGGAATGTAACTTCAGGTCAACCTTGTGACTCATCTCTCCCACACTGACCACACCGCCGCTGTGGTGTGCGGACCTCGTCTCTCATGCAGTAGCGGCACACACTCAAAATCCAACACATACGCGTGCTGACCCACACTGTTGCGTCGCACACTCTTTGTGGTAACTCCCAGACAGCTGTTATTGCTCAACAGTCCTCTCGGCCATGATGTCAGAGCAATAATGTGTGTGATTGGCTGACGTTAGGAGTGCGTCCTGTGTGTGTGGGCGGCAGTGTCAATTTCATAACGGGTTGTGGTCAAAGATGGAAGGGTCAAAAGTTCTTTGACCTTCTCAGCATGTTGCTCTTCACCACCTGGTGGGAAAAAATTGTGTTTTCTTATTGTTGCTAAATGGTGACTTACTTTTAAGGAAGTTAAGATTAATTAAGGAAAGTTATTGTTCAAAAACACCAATACTTATTCCGTATAGCGCCTACTTTTTTTCACTTCAAAAAATTCCTCTACTCTGTGCCTTACTGCTATTTGCACTATAGTTAAATGATTGATGGTTCATGTCACTTATGTAGCGCTTTTCTACCTTTGGTACTCAAAGTACTTTACACTGTTTCCTCAATTACATACCGATGACGCAGCATCGGGCGCAACTTGGGGTTCAGTATCTTGGTCAAGGACACTTTGACAAAGTCCTAATGGCCGGCGATTGAATCCACAACCTCTGTGTTGGGAGATGACCACTGAGCCATGCTGTCCCCATATACTTCCATTCATTTTCTGATCCGCTTATCCTCACAAGGGTTGCGGGGTGTGCTGGAGCCTATCCCAGCCTACTTCAGGTAGTGGGGTGTGGGGGGGTTAAACCCTGAACTGGTTGCCAGCCAATGGCACACATAGACATCCAACCATCCGTGCTCACACTCACACCTCGGGACAATTTAGAGTACCCGGAGAAAACCCATGCAGGCAGTGGGAGAACATGCAAACTCCACACAGCTGAAATCCCCCTCCATATCCTCTTATATACAAAAAGATTAATTTGATAGTTGATTACTTCTCAATTACCGGTAATCTATTTATTGTTGCACCTCTAATTGCGCTGTATGACTTAAAACCAGAATCCTATCGCAGACATGACTTCGACGAAGTTCTCATGAGTAAAATACATTTATTAATTTAGGTCAAGAGTAATTCATGTCCAAATTTCAAAATGTAACATCCTTATTACGGTATGTGGTTCATCAGTAGATAGAGGGACATCTTTGACAAAAAGCTCATTTGTGTCAACAAAACTGGGTCATGAGACCACGACACTAAAAGTAATAAAAAGTGTCTTTCTTGTACTGTGACATAGTTGAGTCTAAATTACATTTCTTTTTAAAGACAGTTGTGCGTGTCTGTGTGTCCCCCCCATTCATCGTCACCATGGTGAAGTCCTAAAAGTCGCCATGACAACTCCATCCACAGCCACGTTGTGTGCCAAAACACGCAACTGTCCCCTATGCATCACCACTGTTCACACAAATGCTCATGGAGTCACTATCACACACAACAAAGACACCCACGCGCGCACCGACGTGTGTGACGCTTTTAAAAAGGGTGTCAGAATAGCAGTCTAAAAAAAAAAATGTGATGATGACTGTTAAATTGGTACACTGCTGAGCAGGATCACCAAAACATGTACTTCTGAGCTACTTGTTATTTTTATTCCACACAGTTTTTGAATCATAACAGGTTTCTATTTTGAAAAAAAAAAATCAAATCAAAGTGTTAACGTTAGAGCGAGAGACGCTAAAGGCATGTGCCTGAAGATGATCCCACCCCACTCACTTCACCTCTACACGAACACATGCGCACACATACACACACACACGAACACGCACGCACGCATGCACGCACACACACACACACAGCTTGCCTTGAGCGTATTTTACTCCTCGATGGTCGCCCCCCTCCGCGATGTCTTCCTATATCTGACCCATTTTCTTGCGTGAACTGTAGTCACCCGCTCTGCCACACGCCCACCACCCCTCTGTGTTTCCACTGGGGTGGAAAACACAAATAGAGTGGGAAAAAATGAGGGGTGGTCTCGATGGAAGATGAGTTGGAGGGGGGGAGTGGAGGAAAGTATCGGGATGAGTGAGTCTGTCCATTAGCCCCCCCAGGGGTGCACCTCAGGATTGGCCCTTGCACCTTGCATGTGTGTGTGAGAGAGAGAGAGGTATTGAAATGATAGAGGAAGGAACATTTCCTCTCTGTGCATCTCATGAAACAAGTTTGATTTGTCATTCCAAGCCAGGGATAGCAGGAAATATCAATTTCTTTTTGACAAGAACTGAACAAACCAAGTCCTCCAAAATTCTTTAAGCTAATTCTTTAATCATTTTATAAGCTCAATTGTGAATCTGTGAATAAACACAATATAGTAGGGCTCGACGAGTATGGAAAAATAATAGTCACGATTATTTTGTTTGAGATTGAAATCGCAATTAATAAAATGATTATTTATTTGATTTCAAAACTTTATTATTAACTGTATTTATTTAACTACTGAAAGTCATCTACTTGAAACTACCATACTACCATACTACCATACTACATACATATTTTGTTGACAAAAATGACACAATGAATGTGATTGTCGAGCCTCTTGCATATTCATTCTGCTGCTTCCACGCCTATCCTGCCTCTTGGTACACGTTCAAACAATGAATAAGCAGCTCACTTACCTCTTTATTTTTTTATTTTGTTGTTCTTTTTTTTTTTTCTTTTTTAAAGTTTAGGAATTTACGTGGCTCACCTGGGACCTCAGGATTCACATTTTGTGCCACATCTCGTGGAAATGTGTATTGGTGTGTTGAAATTGCGTTAATCCTTGAAATCTCAACTTTAAATATAACATTTCAAAACATCCAGAAATTGAAATAGTAGTACAGTAATGTAAAATAAGAATATAGTAAAATTATAGCAACACAAAACAATAAATACAGCAATAATAAATCACACAATAATGCCAGCTGTGTTCACGTGTGGTGCCACGCATGTACTCACAATGAAATAAGAAGAGTAGAAAAAAGTTATATTGAAGTACTCTTTCCGAAATATAACTTTTATTTTGACAGATTGGGTTTCTACGTTTGTGTGTGAATATTCATTATTGGAAGTAATATCAATAATGGAGGTCGATGCTGGTTTTCCCGTTAGCATGTCAATGGGATTTTACATTGGATTTAGCATTATCAGCGGTGATGTTTTTAAAACGAAACATTCACTGTATTTAAATATCTTCAATGAGTGTCATTCTTTTGGTGGAGGGTGTATAGTTTTACAGTAAACTCCAACTAGGGTGTCATTATGCCGCACTTTAATGTCAGACAGCCCTCGTTGTCAAGGTTACAATCATGCTATGGTATAGTAGAGATAATGAGGTACAAGTACGAGATTCCTCTTTCTCTCTGGATGTCATTATATCCCTTTTTATATTTGAATATTAATTCATTTTGCTGAAATGAATGTAATGCATTTTGACATTTCTGGGCCACGCTTGATAATATAGCATAGGAGCTACGTCTTGCCATTCAACGTGCAGCGGACCTCCATCGAAGTTGGAATTCGACCTGCATTTCGAAAAGTCTAAACAAGAATCTAGAAATCAAATGAAAACAGGACAAAACAAGAACAAATGACTGCATTGATCAATGAGATTTTTGATGTTTTACCATTAAGTTACTTCTGGAACACATTACCCTGACCTGGCACTAACTTGTGCTGAAGAAAAAAAAATGTTCAGTACAGAATTCCAACTATTATAAAAGTAAAGGTTCAAACCAAACCCTGGAACTCTTTTTCCTTTGCTTCAAAATGAACAAAATAAGCTCAGAATTGGAAAAACGCCAAGGTTGGGCAGCCTGCTGGAACATATTGAGCTCACATTCACAGAGTCCACTGCATGCTCCATTCTTGGGAGAACACTCAGATGCTAGTTTTGGTCCGTTTTCTAATCCCTCACCTGAATCGTGCTACCAATGAAGACATCTGCAGACGCTTCCATTGGAAAGTAGATCAAGAAAGTTTTTCCCCGTAGTTCGTGGTTGTCCTCCATCATTGTGTTGTATCGTGCCAGGGAGCACCGCTGTATGTTTGAATCACAATTTCGTCCTGTTCTATTTGACCCCATCTTTCCATTCGCAAAGCGGTTAAAGACGATTGTCCGTAAAATTAAAGCACTTTTTTGTGACCTAAAAAACATTATACAAAATTATTGTCAACCATCATAAAAACATTTGCATAAAAACAACAGTTTCAAGAGTTTTAATTACATGCCGACGGTTGCTTTCCTGAGCATGAGGTTAGGGCGCGTGACCAAAAAAATAAAATAAAACCCCCAAAACAAAACAAAACGACAATCAATATATTCGAGAAACGTGAAAATGACAGGCGCCTATTTAGCAGATACGGCACGCCCCTTTTGAACTGCGTGCCTCCGGCATCGCAAAGCTAACATTCATGCTTTCCATTGCCTTGAATTGGAATGCCGCCCCTGTTAACATGGCTGCCACAAAGGCATGTCTGTTGATAAAACATAAAAATACACATATAAACAATTAATAACAACAACAAAACCATCAAACATCATAAATGCATCTACTTGCACTTCAATGTCGCTTCTGGTCCTCATCTGCACAAAAGATAAGCAGTTTGTTTTATACTTTACCAGAAATACAACAACACATTTTTTTAAGGCACACCTGTGATACAATCTGTCCAATCCGCGTCTTGATATGTCTCACCTGTGAGGTGGATGGACCGTCCCCGGCAAAGGAGAAGTGCTTCCTCACACCCAGCTTTACACAGATGCCTTTACCACACATCGAAAAAGATCTTCGAGTTCGACCCATCAAATCAAAAGGGAGCAAGAGCTGGAGTTACAATTTTGTTTTCAGTTTACAGTGTAGCCCACAAGGAAAACAAGTTTTGACCCCCCGCACCCTGAAATAAAGTGTAGGTTTCATTGCCTTCTGAATGCTTTGGTTACATTTGAAGAGCGCTGTGTGTGTGGTATGGTCAAGGTAGCGTTAACGCCGCCCACTCTCCTCTCGGTTGCGGCTTGCATCCTGTCGTGTCATGATGCAAATGGAAGTGAGAGGACGCCCACTCTGTCCTGATTGCCATGACAATCATATGACACAAGTACTGCGATGACACACTTTTATCACCGCCAGGTGGAGAGAATAACACAAGCAATAAATAGCAGCTTAGTGTGTACCGTGAAATTTTTTTATTTGGACTGCTAAAAAAAAAAGTATATCCCCTCGCCCCCTCCAACATGTCTGCGCTTTTTTATCACAACAAGTGTGGAGCATGTTTGGTTATTCAAATGGTGGAGGCAGCACCAGTGGAAGACAGCGTGGGTGTCTGTGGCAAGGAAGTGTGCACTTTCACTGATTCCGTCTCACGTACATGCGAGCACATCTGTATTTTGTGTGTGTTAATCCTGGAAAGAGAAGTGAGACGGTCACTTCCGCTTTTGCTAAAATTAGACCTTCCACTGCAGCTTGCATCACTTCCTCTTTGACATGCTTGTTGACTGTGTAACCGAACGCTGCTGAACAATTTCCTTATCTGACTTTGCGTGGTTACTGTGTTGTGTGTTTGTTTGATTGTGCGTGCGCGGCAAGGGTTATATGTCATGGCACAGCCAATGGGGCGGAAAACAGCTGGTGACTCCCGTCAGAGCTGGAGGATGCGCACTGTGTTGTGTTACAATGTATGCACATCTGTGATAGGATGCGCGCAAACGTAGCCTTGTGTATGACTTACTGAGAAAGAGACGGAAAGTGGTGTCTCACTCACCACGTGACGTCCATTTCTGGTGTTTTCCAAACCAAACTGGAAGCACCACAGATGAGGATGTGATGTCATCCTCAGCGTCAGGCTTACTTTCATTTACATACCTCACCACCCTCCCTACTCCTTAGGAGTTTTGGTTGAGGCTGAGCCTATATTTCCATCTTTATTTTTCTTCTACCTCGTCTTTATCGCTCGACCATGTGCTGCCCCATATGGGAGTAGGCGGCCACTGCCTTTTTTTTTTTTTTTTTTTATGAATGGGATGGGATGTTTGCTTACTGACGGAGCTATTTCTATCAGTGCTTGATGATGAGCACACAGTGTGTGTGTGACCACACCAACTTCCTCTTTCATCGCCCTTCCTCTGCTGATTGGTTCAGCCCCACAGCTTGATGGCAGTGGAAGTGCGTAACTGAGGTGGTCGTAAACTTGTGAGTTTGTATCTTTTCATGTGGGTGAGTGTTAAGAGTGCTCGGCGTGATGGAAAATGTAAGTATCATATAATCATGTGAACAACACGCACCCATGCACAATACGCCAGCCCCAAAAATCACCCTTAATTTTTTTTCTTCTATGTTTGTGTAGTACCCTAATTTGCTGGTACCCTTAATTATCAGAGTTACGAATATGAATAGATAAATATGAAAAAACAAAACAAAAACAAAGTGTAAATGCTTTTAAATCCGGTTATTCGATTAAGGTTTTTCAAAGTATTTTTGAAAACGTTTTTGAAAACCTTGCACTGTATGCCAGTTAGTAAATTTAGAAAGCCATTTTTCTTTTTTTGCTTTGCTTTTAAATTTCTACAATTATGCAATTGCTTTTCAATGTTGTATTTTTAATTACAAGATGTGAAACACATTGAGTTATGTTATGTGTCAAATGTACTATAAACCAGTGACTCTTTTTAATTTGTAATTTCTAAAAAATTAATCTACATCTCTTTGGTACTGCTGAAACATCTAAACAATGTTTTTTTTTTTTTTTTCAAAAAATGAATGTTATTCACAGCATTTTATATAATTACAACACTGTGCACAGATAAAGTTTAGAAAGAAAAATAAATAGTATACAAAGGTGTAATTTTTGTGTCGTGTCATTATTCTTAGTTTGTTTCCCAAATCTGCCTGGGAGGGAGCCAATTGAGCACCCCTGCAGAGTGTGACTGAGCCCGTCCCTGTAGTATTAATTTAAATAAAATGTTAATCAATGTGAGGTTAGCATGTCTTCCTTACAACTGTGGTCCAGTGTTCGAATCTGAGCTCCAGAATTCCTGTGTGGATTTTGCAAGTCGCCCCGTGGCTACTGCGGGTAAATTGTATAAACATGCATGTTCGGTTCATTGACGACTACATTGTCCATACTCCATACGTGTGTTTGTCAGTGTGAATGGTTGTTTGTCCCTATGTGCCCTGCGATTTCAGTTCAGGGTGTAGCCTTCCACCCGCCCAAAGTCAGCTTGAATAGACTCTCCGGTTAAGCAGGATAGAAAATTGATGAATTGGCGATTATTGTGGTTTTTGTTTGCACATCTTGCGAAGAACTCTCATTTTGGATATATTTTGCCCCACATATGAAGAGAACCAAAATATTACAAACAGCTCTCAGTATGACGCTGTGGAGTTCTACAATATTGAAACCGACAAAACCACAATATTCAATCGATATGCAGTGTTGAGAAGAAATTGAAAATGCTATTTTCTAGGCCCCCTGTCAGTCAGGCCCCCAAAATCGTCATCACCTTTCTCCTGCAACGTCAATGTGTATCAGAGACAAAATTCCAAAACGTTGTCAAATTGTACAACTTTTGGGCTGTTTGGCGATGCCTTTCTTGCAGGTGTAATATTAAATCATCTTTAAAGTAATGATTCACTCATTCCCTTGTGTCGTAGTTGCTGATGGCACTGTGGTCATGGTAACCTTGACTTGGTCTTCTATCCCAGTAACCTTAAAAGAAATTCGAATATGCATGAAGTCTTAATTGTGATCTCCAGGCGAAGCCTTGACTTTACATTCCCCAAAGTAGGATGTTACTTCATGGTGCATGCCTAGAGTGAGGCTCTGCATGTTTAATCAGTATGCCATGACAGATTTGTGGAAACCAGCCACATGCAGTACTTGAAACTTCCACCTACACACACATTCCCTCATATGCGTGATCACACAATGAGGAGCCATACTTGCAAACAGAACGCTCAATAGTTACATTTCTCTGCGGCTTATTCAAGTGTACTACATTCCTGAGAGCCAAACCCTCGGAAAATGCGTCTGATTTCTCGGTCTCGGTCAACTGATTGATACATTAATAAAGTGCCATTTGTCTGTAATCATCTGTGTGCTCACTTGCCACATACACAAGGCATTTCTTGTTTTTATAGTACACACAGTTCTTTTTACTGACACATTTTCAAAGAACATGATTGACAGAATAACTGCTAGATATATAATTTAGATAGCTTTGAATGCATTATATTTCTGTATAAAAACAAACAAACGAGAAAAACAACAACAACTGAGCCCCACAAGAGCAATCACTTGGCAATCGAGGCATACAAAAACTCCCTCTATGGACAACATATCAGACAGAATCCAGGCTCTGAACTGCAGAGGGTCCCGAGCGGGTTTCACCCCGCGGTCATAAGGTGGGCCAGATCAAGTCTGTCCATTGTCTTCATGACTTGTGATGTCAGTGGAACAGGTCTGTAGTCATTGTGACCAGATCAGTGCCGTGTGTGACACATTCAAGATGTCAAGCCACGTTGAGTGATGCGTTTCAGCAATAATTAGGTCCGCATAGCCTTTTCGTGAGCTTTGAGCAATTGTGCCGACTAAACGCTTCATGACATTACTGCCAGTGTAACCGTTGAAAGACATGGTAAAAACAGGAGCCCAACTGACGTGGACACACTTTTTGAGTAAGTTTTTATGATTTGTACTCGGGCTCCCACTCAGTGCACAGCAAAATATTTCTGTAGCCCAAATTCCGTATTGACATCTGTGCCTGCCTGCTGTGAGCGTGTGTGTGTTTGCGTGTGTGTATTTGTGTGTTTGAACTGCTCTGAGGACATCCAGTTTGAGTGTTTCTCCTCCAATGCTCTTTCCGGTTGAGGAACAGTAGTTTTTCTGTCGATGGGGCTTATGGATTGGAACATTCAGCATCCCAGCCCCCAGTCACACACCCACACATGCAAACACTGGACCAAAGTAGATTTTGGCTTTTTTTTTTAGTTTGTTTTATTATTTTTTTTCTCTGGCGAAAGGTAGTGAAGATGAGGTTCCCTCCACTTTCGGCTTACAGTCGGCATAACTTAATGGATTGGTTGTTGCTGGTTAGCTTGCTGGTAAGCATGAGAGAGAATTCAAGCATATGCCCTAATGTGTCTTGCACAGAATGTTGTGCATGCTCTACTTTCCGTGGGTTCTTTGTGGTTTCAAAATCTGTGACTGATGCAACGGTCACAAGGGGCCAATAGGTGTTAGTTAACAGAAGTTTAGTTATGCTTTTTATGAAAGGAACCAACTATCCCTTCAGAAACATTTTTCGAGAGGTTGATGGAACATAAAAGAGCCATTGACTTTGCTTTTTGTGCCTTGAGCTATTCTTTCAGGTTGTTTATTTGTCCTTAGGTCGTGCAGGGTTAGCAACCACAGAAGATGTACATTCATTCATTTTAACCTGTCAAATCCCAAAGATGCATACATTCCTTACATCCATTTTTCAGAGTGGAATGACAGTTTCCAGTACTTTGCTAGATGTGCTTGGAAAGTACTGTAATCACTACCAGGAAGTCACAATATTAAAAAAAAGAACTGTTGAAATGTGTTTCTTGAACCTTATCGTAGCAGTTGCTTCGATCTGTACAGGATATGGGTTCGGACAATTTGTGAATGTTGTAAAGAGAGTGTAAATTGGAATTTCCCTGAGGGACTGATAAGGTTTCTTCTTTTAGCCGCTTAAGATCTACTTGATAATCCGTTCTGTGGTCTGTGTAATGGTAGCGTTCGGTACATCTATTTCGTCACGTTATATCCCAGTGTCAAATCAATTTCCCATAGGGAATAATAAAAATGTTAATAATTGGCAATAGTTTGAGTCCATAACTATCATACAAGGGGGCCCAGTGGTTAGCGCGTCGACCTCACAGTGCAGAGGTCGTGGGTTCGATCCCAGCTCCGGCCTTCCTGTGTGGAGTTTGCATGTTCTCCCCGTGCCTGTGTGGTTTTTGTCCGGGTACTCCGGTTTCCTCCCACATTCCAAAAGCATGCATGGCAGGCTGACACACCCACACCTATCCCTAGGTGTGGGTGTGGGCGCAGATTGTTGTTCATCTCTGTGTGCCCTGCGATTGGCTGGCAACCAGTTCAGGGTGTCCCCTGCCTACTGCCCGAAGACTGCTGGGATAGGCTACGGCACGCCCCCCGACCCTTGTGAGGTTAAGCGGATCAGATAATGGGATGGGGACTATCATACAACTTTTAGCATGACAAGAATTTAAATCCATCTGCAGACTTACTCCTTTTTACGGTCACTGAACTCAAGAGGTACCCAGTTTTGTTCAATCTCCCAGTGTTTTGTGCAACTGTAAAGGAGTTTTATTACCAGTACGAATTCTGAAATGTCGGACAACTTGTGTATGAAGGTTCAAGGCGCCACCTCTTTTCACGTCAAGTCTCACCACCACAGTGTTAACAGTACAGGATATGGCTTTTTCTCGATTAACCCTCTCCATTTGAATGCTAATTCCTTTTTTGTCACTATAGCAGCCATACGTTTTGCAACAAGCACACAGTTAATTACGTTTGGGGTTGAAATGATAGATTTGAATGTCCCTGAAATTGTACAAAATTCTGCTTTACTATAGTCTTCAGTTGTTAAAGCAGAGTGCATTTTGTTCTTACATTTTCGATTGCTAAATAATGAAGCATATTCAAAATAGATGCTATCGTTTACTGTTTTTATGTCTTCATATAAACTCTCTCTCTCTCTCTCTCTCTCTCTCTCTCTCTCTCTCTCTCTCTCTCTCTCTCTCTCTCTCTCTCTCTCTCTCTCAGCTTTATTCATAGAGCACTTTAAAAACAACCACAGCTGCAACTAAGAGCTTTACATA
>CAAKHF010004880.1:5791-17555 GCA_901007745.1 Hippocampus kuda
AAAATCAGACCCAAGAATTGTTGAGGCCCAAGAATTGTGTTGTGTTACTCAACACTTTTGAAAGCTCACCTATTTGTCAGCATGATGAAATCAGATGTGTAAGTGGTCCCAAACACACGCACACACACACACACACGCGCGCACACACACACACACACACACACACCAATACTCCCCAAGTGGCCCCGACTAGAGAGGTTCGAAAAAATGCGCTGCTGACAGCAGTTTTACTACACCAAGAGGTTCATTAGAGGCTCTAAATTGTCCTTCAGTGTGATTGTGACTGAACGCTTGTTTGTCTTTGTGTCCTGTGATCAACTGGCAACCAATTTAGGCTGTGTCGCGTTCTCACCCAAGCTCAGCCGGGATAGGCCATAGCTTGCTCATGACCCCAATGAGGATTAAAACACTACAGAAATACGGATTGATGGAAAGTGGGCAATGAATTTACAAATCCTGGAGCCACTCGTTTATCCAAAGCAAAATGGGTGTTTTTTTGTTTTGTTTTGTTTTGTTTTTTTAACCCTGTGTCGAAATATAACATTTGCTCACAAAAAGAAAAAAAAAAAACAAACACTGTGTGACGCAAAGTGATATGACCACAGTCTTATAATTGTGTGTGTGCAGCAGAGCGTAAATTCAAACATACAGACACAATCCGGTCCAACAAAAGGTACACTTTGCAAGTGATCAGGAATAGAATCCATAAAGGGAAGCACAGTGATAATTTGTGTTTGAGGACTGAGTGACAGACACGCACACACATGACACAATGAGACCTACGCAAGCTGCAGTGTGCTGAGCGACATACAACATCTGCCTCATTTCACCTCACAATCCCACTCCTGTTAGCTGCTCCATTGGGCAGGTTCAAAGGTCGTGCCGGCGACCGCTGTGATGAGCCATTAGCATGTTCCTGAGTGCTTTTAAACACTCTTATCACAGTTGGAATGTCAAGGGTGCCATCAGAAGCCAGCCAGTCGTGAGGGTTAGGATGGGGGTGTTGGGGGATCATGAATCTGGCAGTGCTCAGACGAGATTTGAGGGTGTGATTGCTTTTCACATGTGCCTGATTTATTCATTTACACATTCATTTTCCTTACAAATACCCTCAATGTTTTGCCATGCTGTACTGTCTGAACAACGGAGATGCTAAAATGTGGCCTAAAAATGCACATGCCTGTTCAAATGTGCTTGTGTACCGCTGGTTGGGAGAGCCTTGCAGACAACCGTGTCACGATCAGGTTTGAACGCTGTGCTCCTTTGTCATCATCCTTTTCGTAGTTGGCATTGAGGAAACGTTTTGGACGTCGCAATGCAAGTGTTTCCAGCTCATTTAGGCCCTCTCATCCGAGGATGCAATGCACAAGATCAAACCAGAGGACCTCATGTTGTGAACCAAACATGCACATGACTGACTTCTACTGCTTGATGTTTTATGTACCGGTGATGAGATGAAGATGTATTCCAGCAACATGGTGAGTCATCAAAATCGGTTCCAAAACGCTTTGCCGTTGTGATCTACTGCCGTGTGTGTGTGTGTGTGTGTGTGTGTGTGTGTGTGTGTGTGTGTGTGTTTGTGAATGCATTCGTCTGCATAAGGACATGCATGCACTCGTCTGCCGGTGAGACCGTGTCTGTGTGCGCATTGGCTGCTTGTTCATCGGCCTGTGTGTGTGTGTGTGTGTGTGTGTGTGTGTGTGTGTGTGTGTGTGTGTGCTCTTTTGTTTTGCTCTGGGTTGCTGGGTGATGGGACCAGCTGGGAGGGCTGAAGCCATTCACTTCCCTTCTGCTACCCTGAAGGCAGCCAGCAGGGAGTGGGGGGAGGTCGCTGGACTGAAATAATGAAAAAAAAAAAAGAGAGAGGAAAAGGGAGTGAGGCTTCATGTGTTGATGTTTAGATCTCCCTGCAAAAGAGAAAATGAGCAAGGGAGTGATTGCAGTCACAAAAAAACAGGGTGATGGTGAGAGCTCATGAAGAAGATATTCATGATGGAAAGTGGTGTGATGCTGAGGGGTTGGGGGGGGCTTGTAGATGAGTCGTGATCGAACTGAAGAGCTGACTCAGGCAGTCTGCTTTGGCAGAGGAGGTAGATGACCACCTATTTAACTGGATTACAGTCATCAGGTCACCACAAAAATAACATATACTGTATCTCATTATGAAATCAACCTAACAGATGCTAGATGACAATCACTATTTTCTTATTGAATTACTATACAGTAAATATTAAAAGAGGCTTTAGATTGAGCACCCTTGATTGATCTCAGAGCGGGCAACTCATTTGTGGATTCAATCAGGGTTATTCTGAATTGACCTATACATATAACTGTATTGTAATCTAATTACGACAAGTGAAAAGAGGATGCTCAAGTTCTGATCGAAAAGAAGAGCATGGGGCATTTTGCAACAATCTCTGCAGGTTATTAAGTGCACTGCTCTGTTTTAAGACAATATTCACAGGAGCCCCCATGTGTGCAGTTGTATAAAGATTGAAGTGATTACCGTATTGGCCCGAATATAAGACGGCTCTGATTATAAGATGACCCCCTCTTTTTCAAGACTCAAGTAAACTGAAGTGCAATCTCATTTGTAAATGAATGGCTTCTGGTTTTTGAAATGTAAATTACATCATAACTTCTCCTCAGTTGCCGGTTAACCTGGCCGATCTTCGACCCACTTTTCTCCAGATTGTCGCTACGTTTCTCCATTTTCTGCTGTCATTTCTATTATTTTCTTCTCTTTTCTTTCTTACCACTATTTTTTATTTTTCTTCTTTTTTATAGCAGTAGCACTAAGAGTCAAATTCAGCATTCGCTTCAATGATATGTGGCGCCATCTAGCGTCGTGAATGGGTATAACATCTAGACCCCGAATATAAGACGACCCCCACTTTTTCAGTCTTATTTCAATGCAAAAAACACCGTCTTATATTCGGGCCAATACAGTAGTCTTGGTTGACATCATGAGACAGAACTTCAAAATTACACAAAACACACTGAGTTATTTGTTGGTAATTAGGAGAACTTTGAAGACTTTGCCGAGTTTGATAGAGAGCAAGTGAAAGTACATGAGGGAAGAGGCGGTGTGCTATCTGGGCTTTTGATCAGGTGAGAACCCGAGAAGCAGAGTTCTGGACATTTTGGAGCTTGTACAGGGCCTAGGCAGAAAATGGTGAGGGGTGTAAGATTGGAAAAGTAGGTTGTCTAGGATCTACCTGTATAGTTGATGGCTTTGTAAAATAAATCATTCTACGATATGTAACAGATGGCTGTAATGCAATTTCCATTACTAATTGGAATACAGTACATCAAATGCCAAGCAGCATTAAATTATAATACAAAGTAAGTTTCTCAATACTACGAGACCTTGAAAATGTGTAATGTGACCAGGAAAAAATAACTTGTCTTTGCTGACCTGTGTTGATTCTCCAGTCAAGATAACTTCAATGCAATGTGCACCTTTTAAATTGTAATTATTTATGTTGTCAATGCATTTTAAAACAATGCTGTTGGAATAGAAATGTAGGTGCCACAGACACGCACGCCCCACCACAACTGATTGCGATCATGAATCAGTGAGTACAAAAAAAAAGAAGTGCCCGCAGAAGAATAGTTCCGCGTCCTTCTGATGGTTTGGAAAGAAGAACAGCGCTGGTATCATGAAGCCGCCAGAGGGTGGGAAAAGCGAGAGAAAGTTGGCAAAGCAGCTAAACTGTCGCTGCAGGCTCCTGAACTGCTGTGGCTGCTTCCTTGTTCCTGACATGAGTCGGTACAAGATTAATGACCTTCCTGTTTTCAGCTCCAGTATCTCCCGCACGACAGTTTTTGAAGTGCACTTCCAAACGAAGCGGAATGTATTGGAAGGAAGTATACAAAGGTTGCACATGCACTTATAGTGTAACAATACCAGTAAACTTTTGACTCTTACCGAAAGCTATCTTTTCCATTGCAACTACTGTACTAGGAACAGCACTGATCTGTCAGCTGGAGTGGGTGTCAACAACCCCTTGCTCTATGAGCAGTCAGATCGCTCTTCTAAAATGCAGATGAGTTACTTTTCAGCTAACCCGTGGCCTCAATTACAAAATAAACCAAGAGCCAAATTTTAGTAGTGATAGTACTTATGAATGGGCCAGTTTGTTATTGTCAAGTGCTTTCAAGTACAAACAACCGTGGCAGATGTGTTTAACTGCTACTCCTAAGCTACTATGAGACTGTCACGTTCTCCATTTTGGCTCTACAGTACACACAAGCACACAGTCTTGTCACAGTAATTCAAGGCTAAAGTCATAAAACACACTGCTGCACATTTGAGATGGTAGCGTTACATAATTGATGTGCGCCAGATAATGCTCACGACGAAGAGTTCACATTTCCTGTTTGGCAAAGAACTCTTCCCAAAGACAATACTTTCGTTTTATGGTTAAAAAAAAAAACAAATCAGAGAGGGAAGCAAAAAGACATTCATGAATGTAAGATGGTGCAATATTGAATGTCAGAGAGAGCAAAAGAACTTATTTCCTGTAAGTCACCTGACCATGGAGGCGTTACATTGCATCAAGTAAACACCACTCTCTCGCTCTTTCTCTTCCTGTATGACGTTCATGTTGAGAAGGCGAGCTAAAAAGTTACCCTGTAATTTCTGTATCTGTATCTATCGCTCTCTGCAAATCGTCCCTCTTGATTTCAAATCCCACAACTGGTCAAATTACCTCAAGCACCGCCTATAGCATAGTTTGCTGCAAGTGTTGTGGACTATTTTTAACAGTGGGTTGACATTACTGCTATACATTTGCGACTGCGTTGTTCATTGATGTGTTTCCAATAGTTCTTGGACAGCCGATATTAGTGATGTGACTCAGAGAAATAGGATACATCAGGTGGTGGATGGACAGACAAATCAACCTTAAGGTTTAATCTATGATTAGTTTGGGCCTTTTTATTATTTCTAGCATGGTGGGTTTTTTTAAAAAAAAAAATTAATGGCCCCTCTGGTTAAGATGTTTCCTTTAGTTTCTAAAAAAATATTTTTCCCCCAAATAATATTGGACTAATATAAAATAATAATAATAATATTAATAATAATAATAATAATAATAATAATCCAAGCATTTCAGAATTCAGAGTTGTGTGCCTTCAGTGTAGCAACATGTTGGCCAGCACTGAATGCTTCTTAATGTAAATGAGAAGAGGCAGAGAAGGCCCTTACTAAGCATAGAGAATACTCTATATGCCTCTGAGAAATGTACTGGAGGCTTTGGTTGAATATGTTGGTGTTAAAATGTCCACTGTTTAATTCTCTTTTGATTTTTGTGCGGTCAGTGGGATACATTCCCCACCCACCCAGATAAACGAAAGTTCACTGCATGAGCCTACTGAGCAAGGAGTGCATATACATGCAGCTTTGACAGCTGGGCAAGCCTGAAAAAGATAAACTTAACACAGCCCTACTTCTGTCTTGCTTTTAAAGTTGACTGCAGTTGATATATGCCCGGGGGCAGCCAGGAAATCATAAGCTTTATTTGCGACACTGTCATGACAAGTGCACATATTTCATGATGCTTATTTAATAAGGACCGACTAATACTCGCCTGGCTCCATCCTATGCGTGTGATTCTAATGGGGTTATTGGTCTGGCACTTTGGCATGACAACAGTTGAATTTAAGTATCATCTCTGTCACAGTGCTGGCTGACTATTCAACACTGAGATGAGTTC
This sequence comes from Hippocampus kuda, assembly GCA_901007745.1. Taxonomy (NCBI): domain Eukaryota; kingdom Metazoa; phylum Chordata; class Actinopteri; order Syngnathiformes; family Syngnathidae; genus Hippocampus; species Hippocampus kuda. Next base: position 11,512 of record CAAKHF010004880.1, read on the forward strand.
AAAACACAATCAACACATTGCCATTCTCTGTTTGCACTTATATAGGATTGTAAGGTGTTAAAATGTGTTAAAATGGGCGACCATCAAGGAGAGAAAATGATGTACATTAAAAATCAGTACTCAGGTTTACTAACTGCAAGGACATTTTTAGCACCACAATCACAACAGAAATTTCTTCAGGGCACTTTACACATGGAGCATGTCTAAGACCACGCTCCTCACATATTCAAAGAGTAACTGAACCCCATGTGAGCAAACACTTGACAGTGGACGCAAGGGAAAATTCACCCTTGTGAAGAAACCTCAAGCAGGTCCAAGACTCAAGGCCCTATTTCCGTGCCCAGCGCCAATCGAACACAAAGTGCAGTCTGTGTGCATGGGTGGAGTTTCTTTATGTATTTTCGGAGACGGGCACAGGTAGAAAGGGATGTTTGCACTGTCGTGGGAGTGAACACAGCCTGCTTGTTTTCCAACCAATTGTTCGCTTTAAATTCAGTGCAGAAGGGGTGCGCTCACTGACTCACTGCAGCCCATGCAGAGTATCAAAGTGTGCAAGGTAACTCGAAGAGTCAAGAAAACCTCAATTTGCGGGTGATGTCAAGTTGGCCAAGGTAATCACAGATCCCATCTGTGAAGTGGGCATTTGGAGACTGTCCCCCCTTGGTCATTTGTATCCATGAAGCATGAAGTGGGCATTTGTGGTGATAGTAATAATTCAGCCATGCAGACGGATCATTTATTATGCGCTGCAATGACGTGATGTCATCTTTAGTAGACATCTCCATCATGCCCTGCAGTGTGAATGTAGCCTTAATCACAATACCGTGTTTGGATTTCTAGGGACATTTTTTAAAATTCGATTTCCCCTTTAACAGAACCAATTTTTTCAGCTCAGTCAACCACGTTCATGGGTTCCCTGCTCATCATCTTGCCCTAGCATGACATAAGCACTTTCACACTACATCCCTGGTAAAATGCTGCATCAGTCAGCAGTAGAGCTGGAATTTATTTTACCTGACCGTTTCAGATGGAATGATGGGCTTCGACACATGCGGGACAACTACAACTGCTTTCAACAGAAAAGGGAGCCCGTACCAGTTTGTGCAATAAGACTTGAAAAATGATGATTATCACCTTGACTTGTGAGTGCCCCAGCTTACGAGTTCACACTTTTTTTCCACCTGTAATTGTGAAAAGCCGAAAAACTCTACAACCATTTATATTCATTCATTCATTCATCTTCCGAACCGCTTTATCCTCACTAGGGTCGCGGGGGGTGCTGGAGTCCATCCCAGCCGTCTCCGGGCAGTAGGCGGGGGACACCCTGAATTGGTTGCCAGCCAATCGCAGGGCACACAGAGACAAACAACCATGCACGCCCACACTCACACCTAGGGACAATTTAGAGTGTCCAATCCGCCTGCCAAGCATGTCTTTGGAATGTGGGAGGAAACCGGAGCACCCGGAGAAAACCCACGCAGGCCCGGGGAGAACATGCAAACTCCACACAGGGAGGCCGGAGCTGGAATCGAACCCGGTACCTCTGCACTGTGAAGTCGACGTGCTAACCACTGGACCACCGGGCCGCCCACCATTTATATTGTGCAGAGTATTGAAAACAAAAGCTAATCTACATGGTAGGATCACATTGGCTTGTTTGCGCCATGTTTATGTCTTCTTGTTGCTGCAGGAAATAATATATTTTGTGAGCAGATTTCACTAAAGTGGAAACACCGCAGAAGGTTTATTGACTCATACTTCCTCTTTTTGGTAATGTGTGTGAGTCAAGGTATTTACAAGGATCGAGGAAGTCTTACTTTATTTGGTAGAGGGGAAAATGTGGCTGTGTAGGGTGAAAATTTCACACAGATATGTTTCAGCTTTGTGTACCATTGAAGGTGTGAAGCTTGCGATGCATGTTTAAGGGTTCCTCCATGTTTTTAAATACAGGTACATAAAATGAAGGATATGTCTGTGCTCGATCCCTACCTATAGATTTAAACCATTTAAATGAGATGAAGTTGGATTTATTTAAATAGAACTTAAATCAAACTTCAAGGTATTCAAGTGTTTGTTTGAGAGCAAATTCATTGTCCATATTAGCAGTTCTAGTGGAAATGGAAATGTTTGTAACCAATTTTCTATTATCCAGTCTGATATTTCAAAAGTATTTTGAACTTTAAAGGCATCCATTTGTAATATCATTCACTAATTGGCCTAGTTTTTACTTCATATCCTATTCTATATAGGTTTATTATATGCATTAAATAAGTTTCTGACGTTTTTGGCCATATTTGGGTGGAAAAAAAGCAAAATGACTGACGTCCTGTGTGCCACTGACATGTACAGATCAATACAATAGAAGCTCCTCACTAAAATGCACCTGAAGTTAGGAATGCTACCAAATTTGCTTCGAAAGAAAGAAAAACTCCAGAGGTCAAAGAGTTGTCATGAATGATGTCATGTGAGACTTCAGCACTGTGAGTTGGCTTTGACAATGTTTTTTTTTTTTTTTTGGTTACTGTGTGTTTTCCTGTGATGCCACAATGGAAGGGCAATTGTGATAAACAAAGAGAAAACGAAAAAGTAAAAAGTGTGATGATGACCATTGAAGCTGAAAGTGCGCGTCTCTGTCCAGTACAATGTGACAAGCATGTAAAAAAAGAACAGAATATACTGTACACCACAAAGTCTCACGACATAATGTGGAGATTCACCTTGAAAGCACAAGGAGTACTGGCCACCGTGTACCCATGAGAACACGAGTTTTTTTTCCCAAGTTACAATTAGCAAGCGTAAGTTAAATGCCTTCATTCTGCGCATGCTACATGCCAGTCAGACATAATCACAAAGGTAAGTTTCGTTTTAAATTTAGTTGTATTTGATCATTAACATCGTCAAACTCTGGGATTGGGATGCCAATTCATAATGTTTTAACGATTCGGATTCCATTCTCAATTCAATCAATTTCAATTCTTCATCGATGCTCTTATTGATACTTTTGGGGAAAAAAGGAGACTAAACAAGTAGATTAGCACCCACTTTGTTTTATGACTTTATGACATCTGTAACCAAGCAACATTTTCAACATGCAACCTAGATTTTTCTGTGTACTAATGTCCAGTAAGATTTCAACACTCATATATGAGATAAATATTATTAGGTAAGCCAATGAGATATATTATCAACTCAGGTCCAACTGTGATCTGGAAACTCACTCTCTCCTGCCTTGGTGAAAGGAGAAGCGAGCCGTAGCCGGTCAGACTCGTCACGCGACAGGTTCTACAATAAGGATGAAATGGCATGAACATCGTTACCTGGAGTATTGACAGGAGAGGACGTGGGTCGTTGCCACTGCTGCTGGGTTCAGCACGAAAGAGCGTATCAAAAGCGTGACCGGAATGAAGTTATCGCATGGTGTGTGTGCAAATGCTTTGGCATATTAGAAGTGTTACCTCCCTTAGACGAAATATTAATATGATTTGCAATTACTGCGAGTTGCCCTGTTGTGATGATTTGTAGTAAAATGTAAAATAACCCTTGGGTGAGTTTTTGGCGCCATGTTTCGTGCTAGCCACGCTAGTAAGTAACGTTGCTACGCAACGTGCGTGGCGACCTCATTCGAGCTGATTGGAAATGATACATCCATCCATCCATTTTCTGATCCGCTTTTCCACACAAGGGTCGCGAGGCAAACTGGAGCCCATCCCGGTTGTTTTTGGGCAGTAGGCGGGGGGCACCCTGAATCGGTTGCCAGCCAATCGCAGGGCATACATAGACGAACAATCATTCGCGCTCACACTCATACCTAGGGACAATTTAGAGCAGGGGTCCCCAACCTTTTTTGCCCCACGGACCGGTTTATGTCAGACAATATTTTCACCGACCGGCATTTAAGGTGTGGCGGATAAATACTACAAAATAATATGGTAAGAGCTGCATGAACACTGTGGTGTTTTCGAGAGATAATAATAAACACGAGGAGCGTCTAATCTGGCTGCAACACTGATCGCGTTGGTAATGTTTAATGCCTTCAAAATACGATACAACACAAATTCAAAGTGCATGAAAATGTCAACTCACCACAATGCTGAATCAGTGCGAGCCCCGAGCTTGATTTTCTGCAACCAGGCGGTCCCATCTCGGGGTAATAGGAGACAATGACACCTGAAGTGTGTGCTTTATGTCGAGTTTGTAATTTTGTTTTAGTCGCCGTTGCTGCACAAAACCCCCGCCTCACACAGGTAGCATGTCAGAAATAGCAACAGTTCTATTGTGGCGAACTCAGAGTATTCAGCCATAACTTGAATCCAGAACACCGGCAGAGTTGTTGTCTCGAACGTACTTTTAAGGCCGCAGTCATTTGCGATCTCCAGCAGTTTATTTTACTCATTTAGCAAGCTCCGGCATTTTGTTTTTAGCGTAATCAGTCACTTGATGGAGAAGCGTGGTTTGACGTGTGTCAAGAGTGACACAAATGGACGTAACGGAGAATCGAGTAATTTTTCAAAGTAAAATATCTTTCATATTCCAAAATAAATACAACGGAATTAGTGTAAGTTCTTATTGTGCGGGCCGGTGCCAAATGCCCCGCGGACTGGTACCGGTCCACGCACTGGCTGTTGTGGCTGTGTGCCATGCACCAACCATGCATGTATTTTGGATGTGGGAGGAAACCAGAATACCTGGAGAAAACCCATGCAAATTCCACACAGGGAGGCCGGAGCCTGAATCGAACCTTGCACCTCTGCACTGTGAGGCCGACGTGCTAACCAGTCGACTACCAGGCTGCCCGGAATTGATACAACACAACTTTATTTATATTGCGGATTTCTCAACAGCTGCAGATGTAACAAAGCATTTTACATAAAACATAAAATAACAACAACAAAAAAGAAAGTGAAAACTGCAAATTAAAACATGAATTAATATGTAATAATATACGTGTATAATGAATGAATAATGATGATGCCATGGAATGAATACTCTGGGAACCAGTTCTCAACAAGAATCCAAGATACAAATCACTACTGTGTAAGACAGGGATGTTGAAATGTGCAGTGAAGAAAAGTTTACTTTTAGAGCTGATCTGTTTGATATACTGTACTGTATTTTGATGACATCCTATGTTGAAAATAGTAAATACAAAAAACTGAAAGCTGACCAGTGTCCTCAACAGCGGTTATGTTCCAACTCAGAGTTTATGTGTAAGGACCTGGGGTCATCAGCTGGAGTGTATAAATAGAGAGGAAATATATCAGAGCAAAAGGAGTGACAAAGTGGGAATTAAAGCAGATGGTTAGTTTGGAGGAGGGGGTCACCCCCGAAACTCCCTTGTTGTTCACCCCAGCCGGACCCCCAACCCCGCTTTTTCCTTTCCACCCCCAACCTCTCGCCACAATGCTGAGCTGTGACACGCCCTGTTTTATAGCATATGATTATCGAGTCTTCTTCTTCACACATACTTCCAAGCACACACAGATTGGATCCTTGTTTTTTTTTTAATGTTAAAATATCACTCAAAAGTGAATAAAATACTTTTACAAATATATACATGTAGTTATGATAAATGATCTTGATACATTTCAAAATAATGTTTTTTTTTTGTTTTTGTGCGTCATTCAGTTTTTACACCTAGTGGCAAGTTTCCACTGGTCACCTGCATTGAACAGATGTTGAGATATGTACGACATGACTATCAGCAGTCTGTTACTGGTGGGTGTAGACGTCTCACAGTTTGGTGAAGTCCTGCCACATTTTATATCAGTGGTCGAGAACCTTTTTGACTAAGAGAGCCATAAAAGCAAAATATTTGGAGATGTATTTCAGTGAGAGCCATATATATATATATATATATATATATATATATATATATATATATATATATATATATATATATATATATATATATATATATATATATATATATATATATATATATATATATATATATATATATATATATATATATATATAAATCCTCGTCTCACCTCTCGGGTGGTGTCCGTCCCTCATTCAGCTCGGGTCCTCTACCAGAGGCCAGG